>JANHFT010002025.1:0-21152 GCA_032467955.1 Pseudoxenodon macrops
TCTTTCTTTCTTTCTTTCTTTCTTTCTTTCTTTCTTTCTTTCTTTCTTTCTTTCTTTCTTTCTTTCTTTCTTTCTGACTCTCTCTCTGTCTCTGTGTGTGTGTGTGTGTCTCTCTCTCTCCCTCCCTCCCTTCCTTCCTTCCTTTCTTTCAGAAGCCTGTTCTGACTTCAATTACTGAAAAGTTATAGCATATTTTAAAACAGGAAAAACAATAGTGTTAGTCTTAAAATGAACTCAAAAAGACAAAAGCCCCTACAAATGTAAATATATTGATTCTATGCAGTCTTCATTATCATGTCAATCTTCTGCAGTCCTGTTCTTCATACCCAGATTATGAGGTGTTCAAACTACCAAAGATCTATAGCAGTGATGGCGAACCTTTTTCCCCTTGCGTGCCAAAAATGGCAGCGCACGCGCACTTGCACGCATGTGCCAACATGCAAACCCCCACGCATGTTGCACTGCGCATGCGCGCGCACCTTCCCCCCATTGGGCTGTTTTTTGCCCTCCAGAGGGTTCAGAAGGCTTCTCTGAAGCCTCCAGAGGGCGAAAAACGGCCCAATGGAACTTCCTTTTTGGCCGTTGAGCTATTTTTCACCCTTTGGAGGCTTCAGGGAAGTCTCCTGAATGCGAAAAACGATCCTACGGGCAAACCGGAATGGACTTCCGGTTTGCTTGTGGGGCCGTTTTTTTACAGGGCAGTGCCTCGTGTGCCCTCAGAAATGGCTCCGCCTGCCACCTGTGGCACGTGTGCCATAGGTTCGCCATCACGGATCTATAGCATGGGAGAAACACTTTTCACATTGAATTCATATAATGGAAATAAGCAATTTCCTAGGAAGAAATGGGATGAGGAAGAAAGATGAAATTATGTTCTTGCATGTCAACTATGTCTGTGTACTGTATGTACATATGAAGATATGTATGAACATTGATCTAGCAAACTTTATCATTCTCAGAGCCAAAAGAAATCCTTGTTATTTTTAAAAAACCTAACGGGTGGTGCTTGAATCTTGTTTCAATATTATGCTTTGATTTTACTGTATTTTTCAGAGTATAAGACGCACCTTCCCCCCCCCCCAACAGAGGGTGGAAATGTTGGCATGTGTTATACACCGAATACAGCAATTTTGGCCTCCTCAAGCCCCGCCCCTGCATCCCATTTTTGTGAAAAATGGGGTGTGCAGAGGGTTTGGGAGGCTTGCAGAATGTTTCTGTGCGCTGAGGGAAGGCAAAAACGCCCCCGTTTTTGGGGGAAATGGTTGAAAAACAGGCTGTTTTTCAGAAAAATGGGGCATTTTTGTTTTCCCCCAGCCCCCACAAGCAGTCTGCAGGCCTCCCAAACACTTTGTGCACCCCGTTTTTCACACTAACGGGCCCGTTTTTGGGAGGGTTTGGGAGTTCTGCTGAGTGCTCCTGTGCCGGGTGGCCAAAAACTTTTTTTTCTTACTTGCCTCTTTGAAATCTTGGTGTGTCTTATACACCGGTGCGTCTTATAGTCCGAAAAATATGGCATGTGGTTCAGGATGGATTTCATGGAATATACATTTTATTTTTCAGAAGGAGCAGTTGGGCAAAGATTTCATGAGAATTTGTGTGAGGCTGTTGTCACTGTATCTGTCACTTGAGACACTTGCTTCTCTCGAGTAGTCAAACTGACCCTGTAATTGAGCATCCCTGTACTTCAAACCACATAAATAAGTGTTGGCGAAAAATCTTTGTCAAATTAGTTGTCTTCATTCATACATTCATTCATTCATTTTCAATTCAATCAGTATCAAGATGATATATACATTTAATAAATAAATTTGTGTAGCTGTCCATCTCTGCAAATGATTATATTCTCCTAATATCCATGAGGAAACACACTTTATGTTCCTGGTCATATAAAATTTTGTAGCACTTTGCTTATAGCAGACTTTTATTTTTAGGTGTATGTGGTAGTAGCAGTTGTACTGGATACTGAATTAACTAATGGATTTATTAATTTATTATGTAGTATTTGACTCTTATTCCATGATATGCTATTTCCTTATTTAAAAACTTATCTATTTTCATTGACTTACTGGAATTTTAACAAGTCTAAAGAACAAAAGGCAATGTACTTAGAGATGTATGGATGTGGTAGAAGTAAGGGAAAACCATGGAAAGCTACAGTGAATTGTGTTGGTGCGACCACTGTTTAATTAGATTAACCTTTCTGCCTTTATTTTTGGCTTACTACTTATTACTCCTTTTCTGTTCTTTGCCTAATATTTTTCAGTATGAAAAAAGAGGAATGTTTCTAGAGCAAGAGAATCAGCAATTTACAATACTTTCCTATATAGTGTTAAATAAACATTAATATGTATTAAAATCAAAAGTAAAAAGTCCTCTTAGTTGATTTGCTCTTTTTATGTTTACTATTTTTACTAGAATATTAAATTATCTGAGAGTTTTATCCAGCACAGATAATTTCTTCCTATTCTACTGTACTCTTTTCCATCTCTTCAAAGTATATTTGACTAAAACCAGATGAGCAATTGTAACAAAACTTGCATTGAACAGAGAATTATATATTAATTACGGACAGTCCAAGGTTTGTTTTCTTTTATATAAAATTGTTTATGTAATGAATAATATCATTAATTGAAAATCTAAAATTGTTCTTGGTTTCCTAGTTGTGGTTGAAATATGAGTTGCCTTTCATATAAGATTGTTGAAGAAAGTTTCTATTTCAAAACAAACAAAATATATAGTTTGTTTCTCACAATATGTGCACATAATGTACAGTCTGTAGCACTGATTTGCAATCAACAAAGCAAATGTCTCTTTATGCAGCAGAAATCAATGTAATAGACAGCAAAAGTAGAAATAGAGATATGAGAAAATTATTTAATCATAATTCTTCCCTAGGGAAAAAAAGGGGGATGCAAAATCACATATCATACACATCAGTAGCATTCCAACTGAAATCAATCAGAAATGTGGCCAGGTAATGGAGGAAAGAAAGCAGTTCTTTTTCCAAGAGATTATTAAATAATATTTATTAGAAATGTGATAGTCCAGTCTCAGTATTGTGTATTCTATTTACTGATATAGACCATATGTATTGCATAAATTACTGTATATATATGTGTAATGATAGAGTACATATTTAGGATCTAATTCATTAAAACATAACTAATCCTTGTTAATCTTGAAATGTATTGTTGTTTAAGAATGTGAGAAATATTGTGCTGCATCAGACAACAATTATATAAAATGCTGTTATTCATAAAATTATATTAGTGACAGTTTAGATTAATGGTATTTTTGAATAGACAAGAAGGCCCTCTTTTTTCTGAATAAAACTCAATAAATTGTTTCTAGCCATTTATTCCAATCTTGTATAACAGTTACAATTGTTCCAATCATACATATAGTAGTATATCATTAGCTTTTCGGTTAAGCAACAATATACAAAATACAGAAAAGAAATTGTAGTAGTAAGACGGGAAAAATTAAAATCACAAGCTGAGAAAGAAAAGAAATATGGATAAATTCAGTTTTTGGCCACACCATTCATTCTAGTCCATACCATTCTATCCTTGCAAAGTACTTTGTTTCTATATATGCTTATATGGCTTTATATATTCTTTAAACTTGTCACATCTATCTGGGAATTTCAGCAACTCCAATTTTTTAAGTCTTCCATTTTGTTCAGCCCATTTACTCTTCTTTTATATGTTGTTTTGCACTTTAGTCCTCATTCATCTTCTCTATGTGACCGAATCCTCTGAACATGCCATTTTACACTGGTCACTCAACTTTTATATTTAGTCCACATTCATTCCACACCCATGCATTTTGATCATATCTTTTCTCATTTTGCTACATACACTTTAAGTGTATAATCCCTACTACATTCATCTCAATCTTCCTGTTTCCCCTTATTTACATATTACAAATTGGAAATAAATATGCTCTTATACTTAGTCATTTTTGTTTTCTTCATTCCTCACAAAAGAGCATATACTATTTCTTTGTCATATCCTTTTTTAATTGTTTAATTTAAATTTGGCTGCACCTAACTCATCCAGAGGTGACTACAGGCATCTTACAAACAATTTTTATTTTTTGCATAATATATTTCTCACATCCTTATTTTTGACAACAATCAATCTCATAAGCATTTTTGTCACCAAAATATTCTTTGTTTTCCTCGTTTCACCAAGTGTCCTTTTGCTGTGAGTGGGGCTCAGTACACAATTCATGGCACTGTAGCATAACTCTTTTTACTTGTTTTAAAACAATTTTTTCATTCTCTTTTCATTTTGTTGTGAAATTAATCTTATAAAACTTTTCCATATAGGATTCTCTTCCTGCACTTCTATTTTTGCCACTTGGTCCCCATCTATATAGTCTTTAATGGTGTAGGACTTCATTATCTGAGGGACCACCAATTGTTTCTGTCCATCTGCTACGTTCACATAGAGTAGGTGCATTCCAAGTGCCTTCAATTAACAACATATCTCCCCCCAAAAATTACAGATCTCCTGTGGTTTCAGAAAGTCCAGATTCTGTTTCCAAGCCTGCAATTAACATGGTTATGCATGAGTGATGCTCCTGTCTTGTTTTTGTACCCTTTGGTTTTGTATATATCTTAGTCCAGGCTGGCAGTTTACATAGGTTTTAACCATTTCAGTTGTTTTTATGAGGGTTTTTTTGGGGGGGAAGTATTGCAAGCCTGGAGGCTTCTGAAACGGGAGGCCATTAAAAATGTAGAAATAATACATTTTATTCTCTCTTTTTTTCCCTGTGCTCATTTTTCTCAAATTTAGTTTTTCAGTATTCTCTCATCTCTGTACTAACAATATATTCATGTCATGTAACGAAATACTTTCCCCCCCTCATGGATCACATTCTTTCAAAACATTGCATATTTTTTCACAGAATATATCTGTATTTCTTTCACTCTCACTGTTCATTAAAACATAACATGCAACAATCACCAACCTATGAATTCCTACCTTTATATGCAAAACATATGTGATGCATAATTCATACCTTCTGATATACATGTTGCCCTTTCATAGTTTTATTTTTTATTTATTAAATTTATTTGCCACCCATTTCACTATCCAAAGAGATCTCGAAGGGTAAAACTCTTCATTTCCTTGTATATATTCATAAATTACACCCCCCAAAAACTTTATTCATCTCTATTGCATACTTCTGTTTTTTCTTAGTTTTACAGACTGAAATCACAAATAGATGCCGTACATCTATTTTTGTTGTTTGTTACCATTTATTGTTTAATTAATTGTCTTTCATATTTATCTCTTAGATTCCAGTCAAATATATGCAAATATTTTTCCCCAGAGTTGACCTCTGCTACACTCAAGATTTTTATTGAACAAGGTTTTTGGATAATATTTTGACAAGTTAGATAAACAGTTGAAATGTGTTTGAATATTAGTAGCTCAGGTTGGTAGTTACGCTGTTGGTTTGAGCTCCAAACTTGGCAATTTGGTTGCAAACGTTTTGTCACCATTCAAGGAGACATCGTCAGTGTATTTTGAATTGTGCTTCTCTGTCAAACACAGGTCTTTAAATACCTTTTTACAAGATTCAGATTAGTCCTAATGTTGTTTGTTTGGATATTTCTGACTCATGGTCCAATTGCAGACTGTTTGATTTAAGTAACAACAGCCAGCCAGTAAAACAGTCTGAAATCAGACCATGACTAAGAAATATCTGAACAAGCAACATTCAAACTAATTTGCATCTCATAAAAAGGTATTTAAAGACCTGTGTTCTGACAGACAAGCACAATTCAAAATTCACTGATGATGTTTCCTCGAATGGTAATGAAACGTTTGTAACCAAATTGCCAAGCTTGGAGTCAAACAAACAGCTTAGATAACCAGTTTTTAGTTTCTCTGTGCCACATGCATCCCTGCCAAATTCAGCATTCTCTTAAAAGTAAAAATGGTACAATTGCAACCATTTTATCCCAAGCAAACCTACACTATTCCTCACAAAATATGATCTGCCATTTGGAGACAACCTTGCATGACAATATACTGTTGTCCACATCTCAGTGCCTTGATACTGATACCCCACCCATTTGTATCCCATTGTATTTCATTACTTTGCTTTAATCTAATCTTATGAATTAAGAGTCATACAGGTAAATATGAATGGATAATTTTTAAAATATTTTCTTAAAGACATTAGTATTAACTTCATTCAGTCTATGGATCATACATAACATAAAACTAAATTATTCATAACAATTACAACTATAATGTTTCTGAATTAAGAATTCTTTTGCAAGATATACGAGCCATATTGTTTTAACTGTCTTTTATCTTTGATGCCTGAAAAATGTTATAATTGAAACTGAACTATTTGAAATTAGTTTCCACTTGCTCCCAGGTATGTGATCCAGTATTGAAGAATCTAGTCTGGATCAGTCACCAGGACCAGAGATTTAGTCTTCCAAACTTTTGAGCTCATGCTGGGGCCCATCCTCAGGGAATTTCTCTCTCACCAGAATATATGCTTTGGGCTATTCTGTGTGTAGTATTTGGAGATAAGTTCCCTCGGGATGGGCTCCAGCACAAGTCCAAAAGCTCAGGAGACTATATCTCTGGTCCCTCCAATCCCCAGATTGGATTCTGTAATACTGGATCAGATACCTGGGAGCAAGTGGGAACTAATTTCAAATAGTTCAGTTTCAATTATAACATTATCCTGGAACACATACATTTCCCTTCATTCATGATCCAGTATTATTAGACATATTTTGTATCATGTTCTCTTAAGTTAAGGATCTGGTATCAAAATTGTTGTAACATAATATTATCATCTAGAATAAAGTTTATGCATATTTATCTGGATAACTTTGCAGTATGTCATTTCAAGTAAACAAAGCATAGTACAGGAAGTTGTGTACTTATTTTGATGACTTATGCAACTCTCAAGTAGAATATGTTCTTGACACCATATGGTAAAGCACTGCTAGTTCCAATTTCCTGATGCTCCCATTTTTCTTGTATGTTTGAGGACAGTTCAGTTGTGTTTTGCATTTTCCCCCCATCCAATTTCTTTGTCTATAAAGCTTTCAAATCTGTTTGCAGAAATCACAACCAAAGTAAGAAATAGAAGAGTGTAAGTTAAGGTTTAATCAAAGATTTTTCTGCGCATACTCTAATGATATTGAAATACATCCCCTCATGTAACTACCTTTTATAGTTAATTAAAGAACTACAACCAAGGAAGTTGTAGAATTTCTTCAGATTTGAGCATATTTGTTTAGAACATGATAGAGATTGTAGGAGATGACCAGGCTCAGCCAAGGGAAGGGATCAAGGGCATCATCAGTTTCGAGTCCCTTCGTGACCACATGAGATCTAAATCCAGCTCTCCTTTAATTCCATTGATTTTTATCTACTGCCAATTTACCGATCATGGATTAAACTTGTGTTCATTTAAACAACTTTGATTCCTGATTTCTTGTACCTGATATTCTTTAATCGTTTGAAGGTTCACATTCCTAATATACCCATTTTGGGAGGATATCTTAAAATAATTAGGAGTACTACACTATGTGGCAATAATCCTTCAGAGGTATGGAAAAGAATATGCTTGTTATTAGTGTATAATTGTTATAAATTATTAATTCTGTACTACTGTATAGGAAAATATTCATATTCTCACATACACTCTAGCAATATTAAGAGTCCTAGCTACATTTACCCATGTCTATTGAAAGGAAAATCCAAAAATATGTGTATGTATGTATGTGTATGCATGTTTATATAATGTTAGTTTTAGGCTATAATTGTAAATACACTTAGTTAATGTCTATCTGTATTTGTATTTCAGTAATATAAGCATATTTCCATAAATATGATTATTTTATTTTTCCCAACCACAGCAACCAAGTGCTATACTACCAAAGCAACAACCCAATCTCAGTTAAGAAGCAAACAATATCCCGTTCAAGAAATTACTAATTCAGGCAAACAAGCTAATAGTAAACAACAGCCCAATCAAGGAACCTCCAACATTCCATCCAAGACTATGACTATATATAAAATGAGAGCAACCCCCACTCTCTACCAGCACTGATGATGTTATCTAGTTTGGTAATGAAACATCTGCAAAAAAAATAACCAAGAGGGCACCTAGAAAACCCACAGTTTTCCCAAACAGAAATATTAGATTGGGCAACGGAAATTGCCCAATCTAATATTTCTGTTTTAAAGTTTGTGTACTATATTAAATTTTATGCCATAAATTAACAAGAATTTTGAGATAACATTAACTTTTAAATAGGAAAATTGCAGCAATATCCTTTAAATATGTTCATCTTGGAATATTTTCTATTACATGTAAAAAGACGACTACTATTATTTTTTGGAAATCTCTTTTTAATCAGGAGCAGATAGGATGCCAGGCAGGCAGAAACATTTTGCAATTGGAAATATCTTGGTATTAGTAGATATTCAGTTACCAGTGGGTAACTGAATATAAATGAAACTCAGTTTTTAACAAAGACTTATTCAAGCTACTTGTAACACTAACCAATTCCAAATAAAATAAAAGCCAGGAGAGATCAGTTTGGCTGAAAACAGCCATTCTGCTGATACATCTCCTGTATGACATTCTTGTGATTGAGACTGGTGTTCATTTCTAATTCTAGGTTCTTATTCGCTAACATGAGACATCTATAACTGACTTTCTGCTGAAGAAATTATCTCTGCAGAAGTCAGCTTCTCAGAATTGCTGCACAGAAGGAAGTAGCAATAAACAGATTTAGCACTATTTCTTAATTTGTATTGATGCTTAAGAATGAAACCAAAAGTAATAGCAGTTCTTCCATTCTTTCCCTCTAAGTCAGTCCTATCAGCCTATTTAGACAGATCAGACCAAGAAAGCAACTCACAGGAAAGTTTAAACTACTGCTTTTGAGACTAAATATAGTAATCAAAATTTGAAATTCTGATTGCATGGTGCTTCTTTCACTACTCAAAGTTCAGTGAATTAGGGAGATGGGTTTGTCTACCCAAACCACTTCCAAATATTATCTGGACATCCAGAATTTTAAAATGTTTTATCCCTGGCCACAAAGGCATATCACTGTAATGATTCAGGGTAATCTTCCTTACTCTTTAGGAATCTTGGTAGATTATGTCTGAGAAAAAGTGATCCTCAGTTAAAAATAATGTCACTTCCTCTGTCCTATAAGTTAGAGATACAATTATTTCTAATAAGGGTGCTTGACATCACTTACTAAATAATTTATGTCTAATTAAAATGATAAAGAAGTAATTTCTTCTACGTTATTCCTAATACTGCCTTATAGTAAAAGTGAAATTTATTGCAATATTTGATTAGCTCCCAAATAAATAAATAAAAACACAGTGGATATTTCCTTTTCAAAACTAAAATATTCAGGGAATTTAATTGAGAACAAAGGATAATTTAGTGCATATACAAGATTTTATAAAACTGACTAACACTTATATTAATAATTTGACTCAGCTTTTGGAAAACGTCTCTGTGTGTCAAAAAGAACTAAAAGAAATGCTGACAATTAAATCCCAAATTAACCAATGCTCAAGATGATAGATATGTATAGTAATCAGGCCCAGATTTATAATAATAAAAGGAAAAAGTTTAAGTGATAATTCTGTTATTCCACATGTAGATATGCTTCAGATAGGATGTCAGACATTCCTTTTAACCAAGAGTAGTGAATTAAATCTAATTTGGGTGCTGGACCCAGACTTCTCCTCATCTGTTCAGAAGGAAAACAAGAGCTTCGTCTCTTCTGCATACAGTAGTTGTCCGTCATTTTTTTTCCTGAACGAGGAAGATGCAAGGTGACAGAATGGGCACAAGCTGCATTTTGTGCATGTGGGAATTGGTTTCCACACAAGGCAGTAAAAAAAACCATGATAACCGATTTAATGGTTACAAAGGCAAGAGAGAGACTCACCCAACCAAAAGAGGGGGCAAATAATTTTACAAAGGGCTGGAAGGAAGAATAACTAAAAGAGTTTTTAACATTTATGTTTAGAGAGAGAAAGCTTGCTGTTAAATCCCAGAAGTTGTTGAAATTCTTTGACTATGAATCCCTACTATTATCAATAAATATTACTTATCTGTAATTCATACAGAAAGGAGCAAAATTTGAAAATAAATCCCATAACAAATGGAAGGGCATTTAAGACCAAATCTCAAGACCAAAATCTCACTATCTAGAGAACCCAGCATTGACTATCTAGAAAATGAAAGGGATTGGAGCAGAAAACAGGAAGCCTAGTAATAGCATTTTAGATAAAACAAGTTTATAATGATAAATAAGATAAGATAATTTGATGTATGTACAAAATACACTGTCTTATCATTTTATTTAAAAAGCAGTCCTACTAAATCGAGATAGTCTCAAGTTTTGCCATTAGTGTTAATATGCAAGTAAGGGTAGAAGTAAGCCAAAACAAAACAAAACAAGATGTTTTGGCCCTAAGATGAATTTGGTCAAGAGAGATTAACCCAAATAAATTTTGATTTAGGTAGAATATTAGTAAAGTAGTATCAGCAAATAGGCTAGCCATTCTCTTCCAATGTTGTTTTTGTTGTTGTTTTGTGCTTCTTGAAAATAATGTCCTCATCTCAGACTTGACATCTCTGCAATTTTGAACAGATTTGGAAAAATCACCAATATTTTGACAGAGTTTCTTGGCAATTGAATGTTCTTAAAACTCATTTGTCATAACTAGCCAAAGCAATGGAATGGATGGATACATTATTGTGACACTGCCAATTTTTACTAATTTTCATAATCTTTGGTGATTTCAGGTAATAGCAATCTTCTTTCTAGTAATAGCAACTTTTGATGAAAATAGTGTTTTCATTCAATTAAGAAAGTTTGTAATCCCAATCTCTTCAGAAATAAAACAGATCCATTTACAATACATTTTTGAAATAAACTAGTCTGTCATTTGACTAGTTAGTCAAAGGTTCCATAAAAATAATCTTCTCAGTTCCTTTCAAATATTTTGACCATTTTTATATTAAATAATAATTTAGTTGATTATTACTCAAACTTATTTTGAGAAGGAAGAACAAGTTTTTCTGATTATTTCACTAAGTCCAGATCTCAATGGTCCAAATTCACCACTTAAATGAATTTTTTTCCCCTCTAATATGGTGATATATGCATTTTACACTATTGGCTTTTCATTTTTGGTTGTAGCCTTTGATCCTGCTCAACTACCTTATCTATGGATTCATAATCCCAGCATTTTCCTGCTTGAAATATCTTTGAATTTATCTGCCTTGCTTCAGACATGGACTGGTCCTCTAGTTCCCTATACTAGAATTAGAGATGAATGTTCATATAGCAATTAAAAATGTACAAGTAAAATTAAACTGAAATATACAAATAAAACTAAATTTAGTACTATCGGTTCTTCCTCCTCCATATATTACATAAGGAAATTTAAATCGCTCTTTCCCTACTTTTTTACATCCATTTAAAGCATCCAATGGGAAATTTTGCATTGTTTGTCATTTGTAAACAATTCAAATGTTTGTGTAAAATGGCTCAAAGTTCTACTTAATCCATTATCTTTTAGTGTATTTAATTTCTGCTATCAATAATAATTTCAGATGTGTCCAAAACATTATTGAGTCCATGATACTAAAATTGAAATGTGTTCACTTCTAATATGTAGATCATAGCTTTATGTAAGTTTTGTGATTCATTAAAAATTCTAATTATGTTAATAAACTAATCATTAAAACTGACAATAACTGTTGATAATATATTATCTTCTATTAAATATATTAATATACCTGATTTTTGTGCTGGAATTACTGTACATTCCTCAGACTAATTTACAGTTTATAGTTCATAGCTATAAAATATATTATAATATATCAAAATAATATAAACCAATTTCTGTTTCCTGCGATGTAAACTCAAAACTGCAAATGGACATCACCAAATGCACACATCAGAATTAAATATATTACACAATACAAAAAAATTTAAAAGGAAAAAAGGCAATCAGATGCAGATTGTGAAAAAAGAAATCATGAATTGTTGATGTAAAATATATCAGTTAAGTTGAAAGGACAGACATTATGTTCCAGTTAGGTTGAATTGGAAGACATACATCTAAATGTAAAATTCATATGAGGAACAAAAGGTTCAGGTTGCTTAATATGTGTGAAAGAAAACATGAAGAATTATGTAAAGAGATATGATACATTGTGAATTCATGAATGTATGAATTACAAGGGATCTTGGAGATCATATAATCCAATTTGTTCCCACTTCAGGAATTAGCATTGCAGCTTGCTCAATAATTATGTAGTGTCTATTTGAAATCTTCATCAAAGAGTTCACCATACTAATCCTGTTTCATTGTTTACATTTTTCATGATGGCCAACTGAAATCTACTTCATTGTAATGTCTTCCAATAATACTTGAAGGACATTGCAGACAGAGACTATGAGTTATTATAGAGAAAGATTCCAACTTGTAAATAATAGCAATAGCATTTAGTCTTCTATACCCCTTTATGGTGCTTTAAAGCCCTTTCTAAGCAGTTTACAGAGTCAGCATATTCCTCCCAACAAATAAGCAAGAATTTTCTTTCTGTGAGAAGTATTAAGCAGTGGAAAAGCCATATTCCAGAAGCTATAGGTGCACCATCACTGGATATTTTCAGGAAAAGATTAGACAGTAATTCCTGCCTGGACGGGAGGTAAACTAGAAGATCTCTAAGATCCTTCTAACCCTATGATTCTATATCAAAGAAGAGAGATTAAAAATTGTCAGTTTACCAAATAATTGGACCCTATACAGGGAAAGTTTTGCTTATGGATCTTACAAATGTCAGGCAAAAAGTGCCAGATTAACAGAAAGATTTCCAAAAAGGCCAAAGGACATGAAATCAAATAATTAGCATAAGATGAGTAATGGAATAAACAAGAGAATATAAGGAGGATGTTGCTTTATGGACAGCAACAATATTTTGATCATGTAGATCATGCCAGTATATAAAATATATTAAGACTTAAATAGTGTATCAGAATGCTTAATTATTTCCCTGTGGAACCTTTGTAGTGAAGAATTGAGAAACATGGTTATTCAGGATAAGAAAGCGAAAAAACATCTGAGTTAACATTAAATATTAGGTACATAGGGAAAAAATGATAATTAGTATGTTGTGACCTTACAGTTGACAACAAAGTAGTGAAAATAGAGCATAGTATTATTTTCTTGGAAATAAGAACAGATAAAGGTATAAACTGTGCTGAAGAATTAAGAAGGAGATTAATCCTAGGGAGGAAGAAAATGAAAATCGTAGATAAGATTATGAAGGGTAAGGATATTTCTATGGCAACAAAAATCAGAATAGTTAACACAGTAGCTTTCCCAGTGGTAATGTAAATTTTTGAAAGCTGGACACAGAGAATGAGAAAATAAAACTCCTTTGAACTTTGAATCTGGAGATGGTTATTAGAAATACCATGAACTACAAGATCCAATCAATCAGTCCTGGGCAACAACAACAGAGAAAGGACGGACTGCTCCTTTGAGATGATGATCAGAAAGCAGAAAGTCCTTTTCTTCACGCATGTGATTATATATTTTCACATTCCATGTTGTGTGTGTATGTGTGTGTGTGTATTGTCTGCTTGAGGAAAGTTTAAGGAAAGCAACAAAAAATATGACTTCAGTAACAGAATTGTCAATGTCTGAAATGCACTACCTGACTCTGTGGTTTCTTCCCCAAACCCCCAAAACTTTAACCTTAGACTGCCTAATGTTGACCTTTCGCCATTCCTAAGAGGTCCTTAAGGGGTGTGCATAAGCACACCAGCGTGCCTACCATCCCTGTCCTAATATTCCCTTTATTCATATCAATTTCTTGTATTCATAATCGTGTTTATACTTTTATCTGTTATCTAATACATGCTTGACGAAATAAATAAATAATTTTTAAAAATGAAAAAGTCTATCCCTTCAGTCTATCCCTTCACTTCTCTGACACAGTACTATATTTTTTTATTTTTTTTAAATAACCTGCTCCCTCAGGATTTAATGTTTCTAAAACACAATTTGGCTGCTTCAAAATAGAATCCAGTTTAAGATTATAATATGTTGGATGCAAAAAGCCAAACAAACATTAGATGACAGCCAAGTGGCAATAAAGCCACATCTTTTTTTGCCAACTGGTGGTTGACCATGATATGAAACAAATCAGAAGTGGGGAATAAATATTGTTTGGGGCTGTTAACTTTATGGAAAAAGAAATTGGAGTAACTAGGAAGTTACTCCAGTAGGATCACACACACATACACATGAAGACTGTGCTTACACACTCAACTACAACCAAAAATAACTAAGATTATTACTTGTTAGCATATTGAAGGAATGCAGCTGCTATCTCTTCATCTGCTCTCATTAAACATGCTGTATGAAGCCGGTTTATTTAGGTTACATTTAATATGCTGTGTGAGCCCAGTCGTTGGTTTATTCATCCAATCCTTATTAAACAAACTATGGCCTACTTGGCTGTAAACATTTGAGTGGCTACAGATCAAGAGTTTAAGCAGCTTGACTTTTACTGTAACTATTGTTAAATAATTAGGAGTGAGAAACATAACTGCTAAACAATTGGAAGCCAGCTGCTGAGATGCTACATTAGACATCTTTTACTATGATTAATATAAGCATCTGATTTCAAATTTGTAGGATAACCATGGTTTGATGATAACCATCTCAATAATGGTTAGGATTTACCTTGTGTGCTAAGCCAAATCAGACACACCACATTCTTGTTTTAGCATCACATATGACTGTAGCTAGCTGGAGATTAAAGAGAACATGAGTTAGTTACAAGTAGACATAAAATTTTACTTCCAGTAATCAGATTTTATTATTTTCTGTTCCAAAAACACAAGCAATATGTACAACCGTTTGCAAATGCAATTTGCCAGACAGAGCAGGGAACAAAGAAAAAGTTAGTTCTGCCTGGGATGCAAGCAAAGCATCGGTCTAATCACTGTCAACTTTTTTTTTTCATGTATTATTAGTCTCCAAGCCCAGATGTCAGCCAGGGCTCTCTTAGACCACAGGCGAAGATAGGGGATTTTTTTTAAACTCAGGCAGCAAACGGGGACCTGCAGCTTAACAGACCAGGTTTTTACAAGCCTAAGCAGAATTTTATCATCTTGTCCACTTGCCAGTATTTTAGGCGCAGGAGATGTGAGCCAAAAGAAAGAAACCTTCCCAATCATCCACTTGTGTTTTGAATTTGTACAAGTGAACTCAGCTAAGTGCCCGATGTGACATAGAAGCAGACAGTATCCAGAAGGAGAAGGGCAGTAGCTCCAACCGCTAGCAATCTACTCCCACGTTTTAGGGACCCTTGTGAGATCTGAATTGTGGGGGGAAAGGTTTATGTAACTATGTCAATAAATAGAGATAAAGGAGACTTGGAACAGACTCGGGTTCTAGGGAATTGTCATCCCTTTGAGATTGTCTGGACGAGAAGCACAAACCACGAGTAGTAATTACTAGTGTCGTGCAATGTGCATTTGGAGAAGGGATATGTGTGTGGGGCGGGCAGTAAATTCTAGAGAGAAACCCCTAATAAGCGACTGTCCTGAATACTTCCTGAATAAGTCCCAAACTGGACAAGGGAGGGAGGAAGAAGTTCAGGTGGCTACATCCTGTAATCTCTCAGAGTATGGGTAATCCTCGTCTTATGACCATTATTGAGCCTGGAATTACGGTTATAAGTTGTTATGGTTATAAGTCAAGGCATCATATGACTAGACCTGATTTTTTATTATGCAAATACTGTTATCGTTGAACAAATCCATTCTAACCAACGGGTGTTTTTTGCAAAAAAACAACAACACAGCAACCCAGAAGTAGATGCCCAAAAGTGGCCAAAACGTCAAAATTCATAGTTGCATGACGTTGTAAGAGCGAGCTGTTGTTAAGCACCCAAAATGTAGTCCCATGGACTGTGGGGCAGGGTGTCATCGTAAAACCTATCAAATTCAAACTGGGTTCTTTGGGCTGTTTAAGCTACACAGTGTGAGCACCTGAAGAACAGATGGGAATCACAACCGCAGAATTGAAGCTTTGCCCATTTTTACGTGCATCGTAAATCGTAATGCCCATAAGAAAAGGGCAGGACTTCAATTAGGCAGTCACGGCTGCCATCTTGACTTTTTTTTTGCCATCCACCCTCAAAGACTCCACCAGGGTCATGGTAAGAATGAGAGCATTTTGCCAAGGAGTTTGAGAATCCCTTCCACACTGTTCCACTCAAGTCAAAGGATTTCAAGGGAACGAACTACGAATTAGCTACCTGATGAGTGAGCTGCTCCAGAAGTAAATAACTGCACAAACCACCACGGAGCTAAACTTGAAGAAGTGTTATCCCCGAGGAAGTATTGAGTTGCACAGACAAAGGTCAGGTTATCGAATGCAATGAAGTCACCGCCTTGTCGCCAGCGAGATGACTTTCTCCTTTAAAAGAAAAAGAGATAAAGTGTACTGGAAGTCAGGGTGCCAGCAGGTCAGGAAGTGTGTAGCCCACCCACTCACAGGCTAAATCAGCAACCAATCCAGCATTCTGCTCCCTGAACCAGATAATGGGGGGTGGGGAGGCAGAGGGGGAGGAGAAAAGAGAGAAAATGAGTTGGGTGGGATACTGTTTCATATTTCACTTTCTATCCTAACAAAAAACAGAACATAGGACAGGACTGGAGAAAAAGGGGGGCTGCTACGCACAATGAAAACCTGTCCGTCGTAGTAAGTTAAGAGCAACAGAGAGAAAGGAAATTAATTTAAATACGCTCAGCCACTAGGGGCTACTGTTGCTCTATCGATTTTTATATTAGCAATTGCTTTATTAAGAAAGGGAAACTGCTTTAAGTTTCCTTTTGGGTACTCTCTTTCTAGGTTTTCAGCAGAAATTTTTTACAGCTTCTGATCAGAGGTGGGATTCACTTACCTTACCTACCAGTTCGCAAATATGAGTGTGCGCATGCGCGCTTCCCTTGCATATGCCTCATCTGCGCATGCGCAGAACTCACGCGTTACGTCAGGGCGGGTGGGCAGAGCCTCCCGCAGTCGCCATTACTGGTTCACGCAATCTGGAGAGAACCGGCTGAATACCATCAATGCTTCTGATGCAATCACTGTTTTACTTTTCTTTATCACCAACCCTTGTGTGGTAGAGAGAAATCTGGACAACATTTCAGAGAAATCAAAATCTGCAGTATTCACACTGCAGACCAAAAATATTGTGTTTCCAAGAAAGAATCAATTCAGTGAAATATTCACTTGAGAAGAAACAGCATGCTCTCTGAGCCAGTTCTATAAACACAAGTAAAATAAAACATATATTTTTTTAAAAATTGTTTGAGACTGCAAGAGTAATCTTCCTAAATGACATTTATTTATGTATTCAGTAGATTTACAGTAGAACCTCTGGTCACAGATGCTTCTGACCATGATCAAATTGGGTTCTGACCAAAAAATTCATTTATTTTTTTTCTGCGGCTGATTTCCCCTTCCGCACCATTTTTTTTGTAAGCTCCAAATTTCCAAAATTAGGTTCGGGTCACGACCAAATCGGTTAGCAACCAAAGTTATAGAACAAATTATGATCATGACCACATGTCAGGGTAATAAGATTTAAAGCTGACCAGCCACTGTAAAGCTGTAAATCAGGCTGATGAACTGAGAATGAGTCAGCAGGGTTATTGCCGCTTTAAGACTGAGGATGAGTCAGAAGGGTTATTGCCGCTTTAAGAAGCTGTCTATATAATGGAGACCATGAGAGGGTCTCTCTCTCTCTCTCTCTCCCTCCCTCCCTCTCCCTCTCCTAGTATATCTCTCACCTCGTCCCTGGTAGTGTTCTATCTGCATTGTAGTTCTCCGTGTAGAGTTGAAAATTGATTGATTTCCTGGTTTGTGCCTACCAGGTGTATGTATGTATATAGAAGTCTTGTATATAAACCACTGTTTGTAAGACAAACCTCTGTGTACTGTATTTTGCTCCTGGGCTGTCTCAAAATAGTAGTCACACGGTGCACACTCTTGACACCAGAGGTTCTACTGTATAAGGCTGACCAATTAAATGTAACTCTAGGGTTGTGTGCAACAATAAAAGAAAACAATAAATCCAAAAAAGTAACAGGATGTAAAAACATACACAATATATAAATATGAATATGAAAGCAAAGCCAATTTTGTCTGCTCTCTGATTGCCTTGCTGCAAGCATCTCCCAGTCTTGATAAAGTAGAACTGATATACGGTAATTAGTATGTATACTGATATATCTATAGATACTGTATATATATATATAGATCTATCTAGAAGAGCGCTGCCTGTTACTACATTTGTCCAAAGGTTGTTATCAGTTTCTGAGCAGTAAACAAATCTATCATCTCATTTTTTGTTTCCTGCCCTGACAACACTTGTGGTTAAAGGTTAAGATGATAATATACCTTTCTGATTATTTACTGTTTTATCATTTTACTGTTTTATGATTGAAATCATTGTGTGAATTGTCGACAGAAATGAAATTACTGTGGATTAAATATTTCTTAGTAACAGCAATAACAGTTGTGTTCTTCCTTTACTTAAGGTATGTTACAAAGGGGCAGACCCGGGGTGAAATCCAGCAAGTTCTGACAGGTTCTGGAGAACCAGTAGCAGACATTTTTAATAGTTCGGAGAACCGGCAAATACCACCTATGGCTGGCCTCAGAGTGGGGAGGGAATAGATATTTTGCAATATCCTTCCCCCAGGAGTGGGGAGGGAATGGGGATTTTGCAGTATTCTTCCCCTGCCATGCCCACCAAGCCACACCATGCCCACCAAGCCATGCCCACAGAACCGGTAGGGGAAATTTTTGAATTTCACCCTTGACCATAAGTTCTTATTGTGAGAGTGGTCCATCCTCTTCTCAATATGCCATCATTAGATCTCATGGAGCTGAACAATTTTTACCCTATCTACAATGTTTATTTTTTAGGTTAGTCAGTTGGGTTACAATTTTAAAAAGGAAGTAGATTTTCTGGATCCATATAGTCAGGTTTCCACTTTGGACATGGTACTAAAATAACATTGATAATTTCTCGCAGGACCAGGATAAGAATGATACATCGATCCTTGTTTCCCTTGATCTCTCAGGGGGTTTTAAGACCATTGATCATATCCTTCTGGATCTTTTCACCAACTTCCCGAGTGGGAAGTAGGGGAACATACCAAGGTAGTTCTCCTACCCCAAGATCAATACCACCCAAGGTTGTTAGGGGTTGGGAGTGTGGGATTCTATTTCTAAATCTGAGCTTTGCAAAGTTCCATAGGGCAGATTTATATAAATATGTATACATTTATATGAATGTTTATATATTTATGTAAATTTGGGCTTTCTGACATTCTTTTTATTATGGAGTCCTTTCTGTTGTCTGAACTTCGTTGTTTTTTGCAGATGTTTCATATCTGGGAGGTAACATTTTCAGTGCTAGAAAGGAGTGGGGATTACTCTCTGTTTATATAGAGTATCTTCAGAGGTGGGTTCTGGATTCTGTTACTCCCGGTTCGCTCAGGGATGCATGGCTTTGTGCAATACTTAAAAAAAGCTTCTGTGCAGAAGTGAAAAACAAGATGGCGTCACCTATGGCACCACCAAAGGAACCAGCTGGGGTCGCTAACGGTTCTAGCGAACCGGGGCCACCAAGTTACTAACGGTTCTGTAGAACCGGACCGGACCGGTAGGAACCCACCTCTGAGTAGCTTGCCCTTCCAGGGTTAATGGAGGTGTTATGAAATGTCTCTCCAGGAAAACAACCAAGCTCAGAGAGTACCAAGGACTCCACAGTTCAAACCTGAGCTACATATATTCCCTTTTATTGATATTCATATCATTTTCAATTAATCATGTTACAATTACCTGCTTGTAACTTCCTTAGGCTGCCCTCCCATTATTTTATCTTTTCCTTGTCCAGCAAAAACAATTCATTAGGGAAAGAAAGAGGTGCACACGAGCTTTCCAGTTGAACACAATATTATTTTCCTCCCCTAGCAATGTCCTTTCAAAAACTTGCTGTCAAACTGTAATTTTTAATGTGACCCAAAATTGGACAGTAAGCATATTAACTATAATTACATTAATTAATTAAATCACTTGTAATTAAATTCAATCTATTCAATCCAGTTTTGTTCAGTGTCTGCCCATTTCTTACTTCAAGCTCTACCTAGTGTTTACAAGCTATCTCCCCTGTCAAACCCCACTCAGCTGGGCAAGATTGAGAAAAAATAATTATACAAAATTCAGTAAGATGTCTTTCTTGCTACTAGTAGCATTAGGGATAAATACAATTGCAATTGCAGTAGGACTTTCCCACTTTTATTTATTAATGTGTTCCATTAAGGCAGAGTTTCTTAGAACATTTTGAATTCTTTCTTCCTGGGTTGAGGTATCTCAGTCTTACTTATTGGTTGTCTAACATTTCTTCCATTATTCCTCCAGCCTCCCCAAGTCTTTCGTATCTGCTCAGCCAGCTACTCTAAAACAAATTTTTTTCAAACTTGGCAACTTTAAGGTATGTGGACTTCAAGTCCCTCAATTCTCCAGTCAGTATTTTGGCTGGGAATTCTGGTAGTTGACGTCCATACATTTTAAAGTTGCCAAGTTTGAAAAACACTGCTCTAAGAAAGCTATGTTTTCCTCCCTTATATCCAGGGATGGTGGGATTATACAATTTCTAACAGGTTCTCTAGAACCGATTGTTAACTTTCTAAGCAGTTCGAAGAACCGGTTGTTAGAAGCAATCTCATTTTGTTTTTTCACCTTACAGGATTAACCTTATATCCTATAGCCCCGTGATGGAGAACCTATGGCACGTGTGCCACAGGTGGCACGTAGAGTCATATCTGAGGTCATGTGAGGCGTTGCTCTATGTCAGTTCCAGCACATATGAGCACGCTGGCCAGGTGATTTTCAGCCTTCCAGAGGGTGGGGGAGGCCTCTCCAGGTTTCAGGAAAGCCTCTGGAGCCTGTGGAGGACAAAAAATGGCCCAACTGATCTACCGGAAGCTCATTTCCAAACTTCCACTAGGC
>JANHFT010002025.1:28559-39136 GCA_032467955.1 Pseudoxenodon macrops
AAGGCCAAGGCCATATTTCGGGGTTCAAAAGAAAATAAGACCCTGTCTTATTTTCGGGGAAACACGGTATATAAATTATATATATATATATATATACACACACACACACACACATGAGGTAGACAATACTTGATTCCAGGTCCACAAGGGTAAAGTCTAGAAATGAAAGGTGTTTTTTTTTAATAAAATCTCTCCAGGATTGTTGCTAGGAGCATAATAAAGCAAATTAAGGATATGGCTATTCAGAATTTTGGAGCTGTAATTTGATATAAATATTACAATGGTTATAAAAATAAAGATTATTTATTCACAGTCATCATTATCTCTAGGCAGGGATGATGCTTTGTTATTAGCTAAAAGCCCAAAATATGTGCAGTAGATCATAAGACTATGTGATACAATAATGAATATGGTGAATCTGAAAATTAATGTCTGAAGGACATTAAGATGTGGGTTAGAGACAGAGAAAATGGAGTGCACAATTCCAGGTTATACTTCAATAGCAAATATTTTGAGAAAACCGTTTGGTCTCTCCAGTACTCAATAAGCCTTCATGTTATATCAGCTTCAGTTCATCTTCTTCACTGTCCTTCAGGTAGTCTTCCAATGCCTATTTATTTTCTTTAACTTTCTGACATAATTTGCAACACTATACATTCACCTATTTTCTTAAATAGAGTCTGTCAATGTCTCTGTGTGGATGAAGGCATGTGTCACTATCATTATTTTTCTGGCCCTCCTATCCAGGGTTTTTAATTCTCGTTGAGTCCAGTCAACTCTTCCAGTTGTGTATCTAATGACCGAAGTGGCCCAGCAGTTACTAATTCTCTTTGCAGTATTTCCTCCACTGAGTTTGGACTTTCTTCTTCACTTTCATGATGTATTCATTTCTAACCTTTTTCTTGTCTTCAGTATGCTTGATGTTGCCAGTTTGAAGGTATTTATAGTGATTGTCTTCATTCAAACACTTGAAGTTATTTCCATAGGGCATCTTGATTCCTTCAGTTTTCTATTTCTATTGATGGTGAAGAGTGACTCATTTATCCAGTCCAAACTCCATTGCAATATCTAGGCTCTACATACAATTGAGCAGTGCTTCTATTTCAAATTGTGTTTTTACATTCAGCTTTAGATCATTCATGTAAAGAAAGTAGGATAGCCTGGCAGGTTTTTTTTGGGATGTTTGATAGCCATGACTAGCAGAATTTGCTCAGTCTGTTGTATTTTCCATTGCCCACATACCCACAAAGTTATGGATGCTACTGGTAAAATTTTTAGAAAAACATTCTAGAAGCTATGCTTTGCATGCTATTTTGCTTGTCTGAAAGTATTACAGTTATATGTAGAAACAAATAATGGAGTTGACTCGCTCATTATTTTCTGCTATATTGAGATTCAGAATCAGATTACACCCAATCTTTACAAATAATTATATTACCTGGAGTATACATTGTGTGATTATGCCCGTTAGATTCTGTTTCACATCTAAAATAATACTTTGTTGTATAAGCAATACATATTGATATCCAAGATATGGATATATTAATAGCTGATCAAGTTGGAATGACATTCTTGAAATAAAAATATTTTCAAGTATTTTGTTTATTATCTAATTTATACAGCCACACATCTCACAAGCAAGTGATTCTGAGCAGCATACAATAAAATTAAAACAATACATAGCTAAAATGATTACCAATAATAACATCCTTTTTACAACCCTGTAATCCCTTAATTTGGGGTAGAGTTGGGCATTAAATCTATAAAAACAGCTAAAAAAAATAGCTGAAGGGATGTTAATAATGATGGAGCCACCTCAACAGTTCATCAGTTCCCTGGATTCCCAGGCATATCCTTTGGCAGTTTAGAAGTGATGAGAACATACTCAGAAGATTCCATAGTGCAGGGGCAATAACAGAAAAGGCTAACCCCCCCTAGATCCTGCCAAACATATCTCTAGATTACCGAACCCCAGATTTTATTCTAGTACTTGATCCATAAAAGTATATGCTATTTTATAGAGTGGTAGGGTGAAGAAAGACTAAAAATAGAATGCATCATTTTTTAAAATAAAAAATTATAACTTTCATGGGATTTTGCTACAACAGCAACTGAAAAGAAAAGGTTGCTTTAATCATGAGTGTATCCTTTTAGTCAAATTAAAATTAATAAATTTAAGAACACCGTTTTTAAAAAATATTTGAGGCACATACTTTAATAATTAATATGTGTAAACTGCAGAAAGTAATTTGGAAGCTAATACTAAAATAACCTTGTTATAAAGTTCAAGCATTAACTATTTATTTATAACTAGCTAGCTAGCATTTTATATACATATCCAACCTAACCAAAGTGACTGGGGTCATTTAACAAACAGCAACTAAGTTAAAGAAAACAATATAAAAGTGAAATGAATACACCTATAAACAATGCGGAAAGAGACCGATCTTGACAGGTTTTGTAAAGGGCCACAGGGCCTTTGATTGTGGTGAGTTTTTAACTATGGTGGCTATAGATTTTGCCAGATACTTGGGCATGAAGCCCTTGCTGTCTCCATAGGTCGGGGTTTTTTTGCATGCCATCATCATTTTGCATGCTTACTAGCAAGACTGCTTTTGAAGAAGAGACAGAAGTTGCTCACAAGGTAAATTTCACCCTCTCCTGTGACAAATAATTTCAGAGGGGAGAATAATTAGTCTGTTGCAAGAAATAATTCAAAATTTGGTAATGTTTCATTGTGTGGTAGGGGACACGGTGGCCTAGTGGTTAAGATGCTGGGCATCTGGATTGAAAGGCTACCAGTTTAAGACCTGAACACCTGCAATAGGGTGAATTCCTGTTCTTGCTTCAGCTCCTGCCAACCCAGCAGTTCAAAAGTGCACAAATGCAAGTAGATAAATAGGTACAACTTCAGTGAGAAGGTAACAGTATTCCTCGGCTTATAGTCATGCCGGCCACATGACCATGGAAGCATTTTTGTACAGCACAGGCTCCCTCAGCTAGAAAATGGAGATGACCACTGATCCCTAAAGTCAGACATGACTGAACAAGGAAAAACTTTACCTTTACCATTGCATGGTAAAATGTAATGGGAAAAGTTGCAGTTTGTTATAGATCTTAAATATATTCCATAACCAAAATTATGTTATGAGAATACATCTCATAATCTTTGAGATGCCAGTGACACAAAAAGGTGGGGAATAGATTTACTTTGTTTGGGTATATTAATATCTATAACCTTTAACATTTTCTTAACAATTTAAGAAAACGTTTAACTTCAAAAAAGTAATGAATTAGAATTCAAAAATAATTTGATTATGGTAGGTTTCAATATTGCTTAGTGATCCTGTAATCGTGGGTTTGTTAATTGTTTTTAGGTATGGTCAATCAACATATTTATTTACCTTGTAGATTCTTGCATACCATAATTTTTAAAGAAAGGAAAGAGGACAAGAGATTCATATCTGTCAATTTGTCTCAGTTCGGTTTCTATTTTCTAACTAGGCAAAAATGTCATTGAATTGTGTAATTTTAATACTTAATGACAAAGATTCTTTAAAGGGTTTTTAATAAACCAACATAATAACTTGGAGCAAAAATCTGAAGTTCTGAAATTAAGGTAATCTGAAACCAGCTGGTCGCCTGCTGCCCTCTAGAGGCTATTGTTTATAAGTGTCAGCCACCATGGTTTCACAAGAACTTTCATGTGCTGTGTTTTTTCTTACCATACCAAGCTTATATAATTCTTTTATATAACTAGAGACAATGTTCTTGATTAATAGCAAAGTGGCTTGCCCTTTGTTATGCTATAATGTGTTTTTCTGCATATTTCTTCATTTCTGATTCCATGAGGGTACAGAATTAGTTTGAAAATGTTTTTTTTTTCCTACGAAAAATCTTTGGGGGAGGCGGAAGAGAGGTAGGAAATAAAAAATAGATTTGTTGTTTTATTGAATATGTTCTTTTTTATAATAAAATCCAGATTTTGTTTGTACAATTCCATCTTATTTTAATGTTAAATACAATACTTCATATAATGTGTATTTATTTATGTGTACAACTCAAAGGTATGCTAAATAGCCCCTAAAACGTTCTCTTTTCTCAAAACTATTTTTTTTACTTCTCTGTACACAAGTGATGTATTTTAGCTTTTGTCCACTTTTTAAGATTCTCTGTTCACCATTATATTAGTTTTTATAAACTGAACATAAATATTGAGGTCATTAGCTTCACTGTTTATTCTAAACAGTATCATTTTTGCGAAGCATACAAAACAACCGAAACTTAAAATACCAACTTGGAATATTTAGAGCTTGAACAAGTCACGACTTTCCAGAAAGTTTGCCCTGATTTCTGGAAAACTTATAATAACATGATTTTAATATTGGCTTTGAAATGGCACTGGTCCCATTCAGAATTGTATTGTTTTAAGAGTCTCGTACAGTAACTCACTTTTTCATCATAGACAATAAATAAGCTTAGGATAAAACTAGGTTACAGGAGAAGAGAGTTGAGATAAGGAAAACAGTGATTTAACTGCATTAAACAATGATTTAATGCAATGCCCAGTAGTGATGGAACTCAGTCACTTAATAACTTGGTTTATGCAGAATATCACATTGACATGGACAGGTAATTTTGGATGGTTAATCCTAATTTGAGAGCCTCATAATATACTTTCCTTTCTCTATGCCCCTGTCTGGAAATATGACACTTTTTTTGGGGGGGGCATAGATTTTTTCTGTATTTTTGTGTGCTACAAAATATGTTTATCCCATATTCTTGAAACATATTTCTGTGGGAAGAAAGCATGAAGTGTTCTTTATTCTATAAATTATATGAATCTTATTTGGAGTATGTGCTATGTATCTATATCATAGCCTGCCCCCCGTTGTGGGTGTGGGTGTCAAATTGCTAATAGCTATTGTATAGAATCAAGAGTAGTGATCATTTAAGAGAAGCAAGCCATTATACTACAAGAATTGTTCCAAATATTGCCCAAATATTCCACCAGATACCTAGAAATTGGCACAGACGTGCTCATTCTCTTACTTGATAATGTCCTACTTATGATGCCCTATGCTACACATCAGTTAAAGTCATTGGCAGTGCCCTATATAATTGGTAGGTAAGATATCTTCATAAGCTGCAGAAACAGCCACTGAATGATCTGTTTTATTGCAGCAGACACTCTGGTACAAAGAGAGAGATAAGATAAGAAGATGGGAGGGGGAGCTGAAGGTGATGGCTACAGATATAACCACACCACGTACTACACACTGATCTCCATAAAAAAACAATGGATATGGCATTGCAAAACAGCAGCTATGCTAACTCCTCATCCCATGCTTCTTACATAGAAGAAATTATTTCTAGGAGTGCTTTGAGACTTCCCAGAACAAGCCATGGAAAGGTGAGCTGGCTATAAAATCATATATCTTGATAGTTTAAAGAAGAGTGGTAGCTACAGCTACCATGAGGAAATTAAAGCTCCTATTGTAATGGCAGGGAAGGCCTGTGGATAGAAAGCAGGGGTAATTAATATGCTAAAATAGGAGTGATATCATGCATGAGGGACTGGGCCCAAGAGCAGTTTTAAGAAGATGATGTGAAAGTTCTGGAAAATACATGGACAATTGTAGTGTCTTTTGTGGATGACTGCAGGATCTCTTCATCTTCTAGCACAAACAT
The DNA here is from genome assembly GCA_032467955.1 of Pseudoxenodon macrops. Classification (NCBI taxonomy): domain Eukaryota; kingdom Metazoa; phylum Chordata; class Lepidosauria; order Squamata; family Pseudoxenodontidae; genus Pseudoxenodon; species Pseudoxenodon macrops. The sequence continues at coordinate 34,251 of JANHFT010002025.1, forward strand.
ACATCATAAATGTTCCATATCATGTAAGGCTTGGCAGTTGTTGGCATCAGGGACCACACTGAAGGCATCCTTATTTACAGGGCTCCGTTGTTGAGAGTGTAAGGAGTAGAGTGGAAATAATTTCTGGGTCTGAGTAAGGGAGAATGTGAGAAGGAATATGGTTCTATAGCTCTCTAGGAGAGCTGTTAGCTAAGCATGTGGGACTTAAACTCACTTCATTTGTTGTCTTTGTGGAATTGCTTTTGGTTTTGTCTCACAGAAATGGGTGGTAGCAAAGCTATTGTCCTCCAACTGAATTCAATACTTTTTCCAAAGAGATTAGATACCAAGAGAATTATTTCTTACTTTACATAACTGACCAGTTTATATAAGAAGACAAACATTAGAATATGGCCCTAGTATTCAGTGGGAGAGGATGATTTGTGCTCTGGGTAATAGAAAAGGGTTAATTGATCAAGTCAATCCATTCAAGGATGAATCTTAAATCCAGTTATATATGGGGTAAATGAACTCTATTCGTTTACCTCTGCCATGAAAACTCCAAAATACAATGAACTTAATTGGTCAAAAAAATTTAATTCCACTGTAAGAATCAAATTAGCCATTATACATGCTGCTCTAATGCCCAGTGGTTCTAGGGCCAAGCAAACCACCTTCCCCCAGGCAGACTGCTTGCAGACACAGCTCCTGCAAACACTAATTTTCAATGTTTTCAGCATTGAAAGCAGATTAGAAAAACGGCAAACAATAAAACATGTTCTGAAAAGAAAACAAACAATAATGCACAGTTATTCCCGTTCCTGCATACTGTAGGTAACTGCTACCTTCAAAGGTCTCTTTGTTTCCTTTTAGAAAGAAACTCAAGACAACTGAAAAACCGAAGTCTGAGGAGAATGAGATTACGCAGACGGGTGCCTTCGTTGCCAAGTCAGGCCTTCCATGCCTGAACTTTGAAGCTATCTCATCTCTGAGCCCAGATCTCATCCATTCATCCCATTCACTAAGAAACCTGCACGTATACACAGGGTCACCTGATTGTAAGTACAATAGTGTCATTGCGGATGGCTGAGTGAGACACGGGATGAGTTGCAGTGTCAACCCACCCTCCCAAAACATTGAAACATGTACCTAATTAGTAGATGAAGTAAGTTATAAGAAGTACATTTTTACACTTTGGAGAAGAAAGTGGCAGTAGCAATATTGTGTAGGTGGTAATATAAGAGGACAAAATTGGATCACTTCCGTCTGCACAATTACTAACATGGAATTGCATTTTCAAAAATTCAAAAACTGAGGAAGGCCCTGTTCATTTATTTATTTATTTACTGTGCCTATTTGTGTTGTTGCTCTCTAGTTGCTGTTTTCCAGTACTGAAGTCAAAGTCATTTTGACATGAATCTCCTAAATTGATGGTGCCTACTTCAGGCTGTATGGAATTATTGTCATTACGTAATGGACAAAAAAAAAGACTTGAACAAATTTAGATTGGAACTAAACAGAAGAGAAATCATATTCACAGAATTCGATATGAAAAATAGATTGCAATCATGAACTGTGGAATTCATAAACTCTTTCACTTGTATTTAATTGCTACTTTCCCCCTGTTGTCTTGAATTCAAAACCCTAGTGAACTAAAACTAAATTTCAAGAAATCTTAAACTTTAGACAGCTATTTGAACTACTGGATATCTTTTGTAATAGTGTAACTCAAGGGTCAGCAACCTGTGGCTCTGGAGAAGAGGGCTTTCACCCCTCTGCTGTGGCTCCCTGTCATTCAAAATATGCGTCACAAACACCAACGTGCAACACCCACCAGCATGAGATTTATTTTTAACCCCAGTAGGCCAACCATGGATAAATCCAAGAAAAGAAAAGTTTCAGAAGAAAACAGAACATTTAATTCAACAACATATGCTACTTTTGTGGCCGCTCAAGAAATAGGCAGGGGAAGGGTTTTGTGGCTCCCGGTGTTTTCTTTCTTTGGGAAATGGGTCCAAATGACTCTTTGAGTGTTTAAGGTTGTAGATCCCTGGTATAACTATAGCAATTCATTCTGCTAGATGAATTGTATGTATGTGAAATCTCACTTTCCCTTATGATTAGCAGTGTTCTGTCATCTCTGAAATGGTTTAAAAATGAATATTTTCAAAAATAAAGAGAGATTAAGGCCAACTTCCAAGATCTGGCGTATTAATAGTAAACATAATAAAATTAGGAATGCAATTGTTTAAAACTTAATTATAGAATGTCAAAATAAATTGTATGAGGACTGCTAGTATATATCTGAATACTAGATGTAGTAAATATAATAGAATCATATTTTCTTAATAATCAGAGGGATCAGTCTATAAAGTATGCTGAAATTGGTCCAAGCATACTAGGTCTCTTATATTTTTATGAATTTAATTGGAAGGAGAAGAAGTAACTAATTTCAGATTTGTACTGAAGCTGTACCTAAGGAGACCAAATGGTTTTGGTCACAGAAAATAACCTTTAACAAGTTTAGAGTTCTCTGGAAGAGAAAAGAAAGGAATATTATTGGTCCATAGGCATACTGAATCTGAGCTATTATATTTACACTTATAAGAACTGTAACCAATCTTACAATCCACTATTTTGGGCTATAATACATTTGATATAAAAAGTGTAAGGATTTCACAGGTTTCAAAATCTTCTAATGAAAAAACTCATCTAACTCAATCATGTCTCTGGAAGCATTATAAATTATCAGGAAGTCACTGCAGAAAAAATATTTAATTTGGAACATTTTATTATGAACTGTATAGTATATGTAATTTTTTTTTTAAGCTGTGAAAGTGTTGCATTAGTTTGCACTAGCAAAAATATTTAAAATTTGTTTTTGGGAGTTTGAATGTGTGCTACTTCAGAGACTCAATTACTATATTCTTGCTCAAATATTTTTCAGTAAATATAAATCTTTAATCATTTTATAAAATCAAAAACACTATTTCCAACATACATATTTTAAACAATATAGAAAAGAAGGGAGTATTAAGAAACCTGTAGCATACGGTTTGTAATGCATTGATTGTTTCACCTTCACAGACCTCAAGAAGGTAATAGCATTTTGAACTACTCTCAATTTGAAAAGCATTGAAAATTCAAATGAAACAATATATGTTTACAAAAATCCTTGGTTTCTATTAGAAAATCTTCTGAGGGTGACATTCTGCTATTTGTGGCTCAGAGGATGGGATGTCTTCTTCTTTCTCCTAAAACTTTATCCCAAACCTTAGTACAGTACTAAAGGACTTAGGTTAAGCTTTCTGCTAAGCAACTCTGTTGTTATCCAGAACAAGATAAAGAGTTGAAGTTTTCTTTAATTTTGTAGCATATGTGTTCTTATTTCTACACAATGTTCTCTAAAATATCTCAACAAGCTATTTCCTTATTTTCATTTTTTCCTCCAATTAATGGGAAATAATCCTTAGCAACATTTCATTAGCCCATTTTCTTTTTGTCCTAATCCATATGTATCTATATGTATATCTTAAAACTATATAATTGGCACAATCAATATTTCCATCTACATATAAAACATTTAACATCTTTTAGAAATCCATTTCATCTTCAGGTTTCATAGCCATGCAAATCTCTATAGGTTTGCTGAACCCTTGGAGCCCAGAAAAAGAGACAGCCCCCCGATTGGTAAATAATATATTTACTATTTATTGCTATTTATTTATTATATTATTTATTCAAAATAGCAATTTTCTGAAATCATAGGGAAAAAATAAGCATAAGCTTTTTTTTAATAAAAAGGATGCCATCATGTGGCAATTTTTATGTGCATACAAAAGCCCTTAAAATTTCCCTTTATTTAAAATATTTTAATCATCATACACCAATTGAAATTGGTGCACATATTATTTTTTTAATTTTAAAATAAGAAAATGTTCACTTTTTTTGGGGGGGGGAAATCATCATAAATTATATATAAACACAGATGCAATAAAAACTACAACCTTGAATGGTCCTGATTAAATGCCTTTGAAAACAATACTTTGTCATTTATATATGTTCAAGAATTCTTGTTATTCTGCATTCTGTAGAGTTATTTCACGAAAATATTTTGGAATAGGAGGGATTCTGGATTACACTTGATGGAAAGTTTGAATTAGTTGATGTATAATTTCTTGTACATTTCAATTTAAAAATACTTATTCGGTAATCAACAGTTTAAAAATTACAAAATATAAAATACATTATTAGACCAGTTAATGATAACCTCATTTTTTTACTTTGCATAATTCCAGTTGCATAGCAGCAAAGAAATGATAAAATTTCATTGCTCCTATCTTTTTTATTAGGTTCTAAAACAGTTTACCTTCTAACATTGCATACATTTGGCTCCCATGCATTCATGTGTCTGTACTTAAATAGGCTGCTGTGGCTGTAATCATGTAGGCTATCTATGTGGGAAGGTTGCTATAGAACCTCCTGCAAACAGCCAAATGTCTTTATGGGAAAAACACAGATTTCCTGCTGACAGAGAAATATCTTTTTACCATTTACAAAAGGTTGTAAATGTGTATGTGTGTGTGTGTGTGTGTGTGTGTGTATACCGGTATATATATCTTCAAAGACTGTGTTCTATACATATTTATTATGCAGCAGTTTCCAATAAACTAGAGGCACTGACATTTATTTATTTGATTTCTACACTGCTGTAATTATAAGACTCTCAGAAAAACATTTTTAAAATCCCATAAAATATCCATGGCACAACAATAAAGCATCCACAGTAAAATCAATGTTCAAGTCAGACAAATCAAACATTCAACTAGAAATTGAAGCAATATATAAAAACATTGTATGATGCATCTTTTCATATTTAAAGTTAAAAGAATTCCACTCTTCTAGAC
>JANHFT010002025.1:45149-101938 GCA_032467955.1 Pseudoxenodon macrops
CCGTCACTTGTGTGGAACTTTCCCCCTCTCCCCCCCCCTCCAAACCCCGGTCCACTAAACTGGAAAAGTTGCAGAAGTCTGTTCCACACCATAGTTTCATGTCACAGAGCAGTTATTTTTATTAACTCTTGAACTGATATTCTCTCATCTGTAGATATCTATCTAATTTTTCACTCCACTTTGAACTTGTGATTTCATTCTTTCACCAACTGCCTAGTTTTTGAATGTGTCCTCATTTTGAATGCAATCCTCAAAAATGAGGCCAAGCTGTTACAAAGGGACTGTAAGTTAGAGTAATTAGTGGGCAAAATTAGCACCTTCAGTGTTTTCTCTGGTACATCATGGCATCACAAACCATCTCTTTACAGTCCTAAAAGGCCAAACAAAATTAAAACATAGAATCTGTTCACACAAACGTTTCCTATGCAGTACTATACTTTGTCATTTGCTTATACCGTCTCATTATTCTCAATTGAACAGATTTACAGAAGATACCAATTATTTAAGGATCAATAATGCTTTGACTTTACTATTTCAAATTAAAACAACCCGAGTTTGTGAAAACAAACTGTTATGGATTAAGTATCTCTATTTTGAATACTTTTTCTTATTATTCCTAACATGCTGCTGGCCTTTTAATTTTTTTTACAGTGGATGCTCTGTATCGAAACCTTCATTGAACTGTTTACCATTATCCCAAGATTTATTTCCTCATCAGTCACTGCTGTCTTAGGTCCCATTAGTTTGTATGAATATTTAGGATTTTTGGCGCCAATGTGCATCATGGCTCATCTTGAATATTTGTCATTTTGATACCCAATTCCCTAATGGGCAGAGATCATATTAAAGCTCTTTGTAGTGCATTATAGTTTACTACTCAGAACAATTTAGTGTCAATTTGGCTATTGAACTGGTGATGTCTGATTCCACATTATTTGTAAGTATGATAAAAAGCACAGGTCCTAGAACAGAACCTTGGAGCACTCTACTGGTTATATCCTTCCATTATTGTAATAAATGCCCACTCAGTCCTATTCTTTAACTAGTTGCTTATCCACAACAAGTTGCTTATGCCATTTCATTTCATGGCTTTGAAACTTACTATTAAGTCCTTGATCTGGGACTTTACCAAAGACTTTTTGAAAATCTTAAGTAAATAAGGTCTACTGACTTCCCCACATGTTTATTCACACTGTGAAAAAACTCTAATAGATTAGTTAGACAGGAACTTCCCTTAGTGAAATCATATTGGGTATCCATGAGCAAGGACTGTGTCTCCAAATATTTGATATTTTATCTTTCCTGGAATATATGTTAAACTGAGAGGTCCATGATTTCCTGGATTTCCTTCTGAGCCTTCTTAAATTCCTTGACTTACAGCCATTCATTTAGTGACCATTTGGAGTTACAGCAGCACTGAAAAAAAGAGACAACTAGTTTTCACAACCATTGCAGCATCTCCATCGGCATGTATTGAAAATTTGGGCACTTGAAAACTAGCATGTGATTATGTGATAGTTACACTATCTCTGGGTCATGTGATCACCATTTGTAACCTTCCCACCTGGCTTCTGACAAAATCAATGGGTGGAGCCAGATTCACTTAACAATCACATGATTCCCTTAACTGCAGTGAGTGATTCATTTAGCAGCTGTGGCAAAAAAAAAAGATTGTAAAATGAGGCACAATTCACTTAATGACTGTCTTGCTTAGCAATGGAAATTCTGGGCTCCATTGGGGCCGTAAGTCAAGGACTACCTGTATTCAGGTCACCAAACAACAGAGGTTGAACAAAATGACAGATTACATATTTTACTTGGAAGATCCACAGTTTTAGGTAAAATTTGTCAATAAAAGCTCAATGCCTCTTCTCTTTTACTATTTTACTATACTGTTTTATGGCTCAGTTTATCTGTGTCCCTTCCTGACACAAGAGCTCTAGCTCAGAAATCTGTCTCAACTTTTCTCATGTGAAGATTAAAAGAAAGAATCTGTTCAGCTTCTCTGCAATTTCTTTTCTTCTAGCATATCCTTTTGCCTCTAAAAACTAAAATAAAATTTCAAAAACTGTTAATCAGCTAGAAATATATTAATTTAGATTATTTTTTCTTCTGTTCAATTGTTTCTAGTTCTCAGAGGCTGCCTGGACAAGTCCCTGCAGTTTTCTTGTCAAAGTTTGTTTAGAAATAGTTTTCCATTGTCTGCTTCCTAGGACTGCGAGAAAGTGAGTGGCCCAAGGTCACTCAGCTGAATTTGTGTCTAAGTCAGAACTAGAACTCACAGTCTCCTGGTTTCTAGCCCGATGCCTTAACCGCTACACCAAACTGGCTTTCATATGTTAGACATATATTCTTTCATTTTCTTTTTCCTCCTTAATGTTTTTCTGCAATTGCAGTTTCCAGTTTTTTCAGGTCAACTGAGTTTTGATCCGTTGGTTATGGCAGGAATTGACTAACTGGCTTCCAACCATTATCAGGCATTATTCTCATTTTGAAGTGGTAGCAATTCAATGAATGTCAAGTGTTTATTGCGTGACACAAGCTGACAGCTGTTTAACTCTGATACTGCATTGTGAAAACTTACCAAGATCCAGGGTTAAAGAACTTTTGTGTCAAGGCAGGATAAATATGTAGAAAACCACATCATTGCCTTTTTTCTGTCAGTCTGATCTGTGTCTTTCACACTAATGAAAGTGACATTTATTCTGAAAAAAAGGAATATTAAACCTTTCAACAACTACTGCCAGTATCCTGCGTTGCTATATTTTTCATCGTGGACTATTTGTATCCCACATAAGGAGCTCTGTGGTGAAGCTTTATTGGGATATAGCAGAGGTGACTTTGGCATGAAAACTCTCTGTACTGCATGTGTTCAGAAGCAATTATTTGCCTTCCCTTTGCTATATTTCCAACAACTCTGGCAATTGCATCATAGGAACTTTCTCTGTATTTTCTTGCTGTGTAGCTGCAGACTAATAGTCTCTTTTTATTATTCTCGTGTTTGCTTACAATTGTAATCAAGATGCACAGACTTGGTCTGCAGGGGAGAGAGTAAATCCATAGGCATTACTACTGGTGAGAGCTTCTGTGAGTGGTCTCCGATGGAGCTGTATCTTCAGTTCTAATCAACAATGCTCTAGCCCTCAGTTTTTCTCTGTTCCAGGCTTCTGCAAACTATACAACAACTGTCAGAATCCATTGCCATACAGCATGCTTTTGTAATATGAGTAAAGTAACCTGATCTAAAGTTTCTACAGAATGCATATTCTCCAACAGTAGAAAATTATTCATTTTATCTGTCTTGAGCAAAAGAATCTAGGAGAAGTCATGTTGGATGGAATCATTACCCTGAATTTATGAAGAAAGAAGAAATAGAGATGGGGAGTGGGGTTGGTAATTATAGAAATGTCTGAGGATTTTAATTCAGTTCAAGCGTAGAGGTCTGAAAATTGTATATCATGGCTACAGTAGTAATTCCATGACTTTCTAATGGCAATATAAAATTGTCAGATAGGTATTGATTCAGCATTGGAAGAAAACTTCTTCCAAAATGAAGATCAACAAATAAAGTCTTGAAGAAAAGTATTCTTTCCAATCTGAACATGAGACATTGAAAACCCATATTTTGCATCCCTAGTCTATCTCAGGGTGCAAAAGCATACAAAACAATTCTTAGAATGTTTTTCCCTCAGTTTAGCATATTTCTTCTTCAATGAATAGCACAATTCACATGGATGCACGTGAATCAGTGCATGTTTGGCACTGATTATTGGCACTTACTTATTTACTTACTTAACGTCACCCAACTTGCAATCAATTCTGGGCAGCTCCATGTTGCGTAGGATCAGTCACAAAGGAGGGACAATGCTGTATAAATGAATATCACTACCTGATTTTGACATCCTGCTATTTGGTCCATGCTCTTGGACTTACCTACTTGGTGTCTAGACAAGAGTTGATACCCAGTTGGGCTGTCAATTTTCGACTAGAGCATTTCCTCTATTCATCATAAACACACAGACCACAAGTATAGATTGCTTATCTGTGGCCCTGTCTACATTCACACAACTCACTTCCTTCCCTTCTTTATCCATCTTAATGAGTGTTATTGATTCTGGGTTCTTCTATAGTTTTTAATGCTTTCTAAAATAATTATTACATAATAACTTTAGATAATAACTGTTTTATATTTCTATTGTTTTATTGGATTGTTCTCTGCCATCCAGATTCACTTTCCGAACAGAGATGGGCAGCCATATGAATTTGATTAATTAACAAATAACCATATACTGTATAACTAGAAAATATGTTATAGGAGAATTCATTGGCATTTTTTCCTAATTAAATGTTATTTTTCTTTCTCCTTGTGTTTCCATTTGTGATCATTGTGCAGGTGAGAAGCCGCACCAGTGCAGCATTTGTTGGCGATCCTTCTCCCTAAAAGATTACTTAATCAAACACATGGTGACTCACACTGGTGTCAGAGCCTACCAATGCAGTATCTGTAATAAGCGTTTTACGCAGAAGAGTTCCCTAAATGTGCATATGCGGCTCCACCGTGGGGAGAAATCTTATGAATGCTACATTTGCAAGAAAAAGTTTTCACACAAGACCCTGCTTGAAAGACACGTGGCTCTACATAGTGCCACAAATGGAACATCTAACACAACAAGCACTGGGGCAAGGGCACTTCCAGCTGGAGTGATGGCCTGCACAGAGGGAACGACCTATGTTTGCTCTGTCTGCCCAGCTAAGTTTGACCAAATTGAGCACTTCAACGACCATATGAGGCTGCATGTTTCAGATGGGTAAATAATATCTATTCTGTTATGAACAACAACAAAGCCCAAACAGAGAAACAACGAAAAGCTATGGCACTAGATTTTTTTTTTTCATTTTTCATTTTTAGTTTGTTTATTTTCATTTTTGTACTACATGATGAACTGTTTTTTGCCTGCTGGTACATTACATTTCTGGAAGCTAGATGAATAGTAATTATCTCAGCCTTCCTTTGATGGTGGCCTTAAGGCCAGATAGTGTTTCAGGAGATCTACTGGTTGGATCTCTAGCTACTGGCCTCTAAATACAACCCTTCTTTACTACAAAAAAAAAAAACTTAAAAAAATTGTCACTTGTGAAGAGCACTACAAAAACAACAACAACAACGAGAAATATGTTATGAAATCTACAAGGCCTACTGTCGTAAGTACACCGCTTGCAGTGTTTCAATGGACAGAATCACAATTCTGACCACTTTGGACTTCACAATATCCAGTTAAAACTGTGGAATAGAAACATAAAAATTGATCAGCAACACACACGATGGGCCCTACTGGTTTCCACCTTGCTATCTTGCTATCATAAAAGGGCTGTGGAAAATGGCAAGGGAGTTTGGGTTGGATGGTGTGGAGTCCCTGCAGGATGGGGAAGGAGAATAATAGATTCCTCTTGTGGATTCGGTTCTATTCCACCCGTTCAGATTTATAACCCCAACTTCTTTCTCCCCCACTAACACCAGTACCATCTTTCATCGGACTTAGGAACAATAAGTAAGAATGAGGTGAACAAAGGTAGCTTTTTCTGCAATTACATGTTGTCTTTGCTGAGCATAGGGCAAACTTGGCCAATCTGGCACCCTCCAGGTCTGCTAGCACTGCAACTCCCAGATTTCTAGATGGGAGCTGCAAATACAACAACTCTGGAAGTGCGAGACTGAGGAGGGATGACGCAGAGCCTTAGCCAAATAGTGGGACTTTGCAAATGTCGAAGAGAAGTAGCAAAAAGAAAAAAAATTGAGAGGTTTTTTTTCACCTACTAGTCTAGGTATAAGGAAAGGATTACTTCCTAAAAATTTTAGAGATAAAATAAAAAAGGCTGCGTTAAGCCTATCCATGATGAGACAGGTAAAGTAATAGACGAATTTGGGGGGGGGGATAAAAAGAGTTCTCAAGATCTTCTTTAATTCAGTTTTCTTTAGGGGAACAGAAGTGTTTACCAAGTATTTCTGTACAAAACAGAAGGAAGGAAAATTGTAACTTTTTAAACATAATTTTCTTCTCTTTTTTTTGCGTACACTGCCACTAATATCTGCTCAGTTATTTAACTGAATGTGTGTATACACACACACTGATACCTTATTGTTAATACAGACTGTTAAGGTTAGATGTCCTACTTTTATATAGAAAGAGGGTAAAGATGAGCTGGTCCTGATATTTCTTTCACCATATTTTCTGTTGTTTCCTTTATGATTTTATTACTTTGAGAATAGCACCTTGAAATTGAGTGGTAATATATGTGATATCTTCCACCTAATTCTGTCCATATTGTAGTGTCACATGAATAGCTGTTCGGAAGTCAGATTATTTTCTAAGACTTTTGAGTTCCATCTAAAGTTTAAATGAATTAGTTTTAGAAGGAAGTGTTATAACACTATTTATATCATTGGAATGATAAAATATCATTTTGTCTATAATTTCTGGAAGTACCTAGAAAAGGGGCATTTATTTAAAGAATCGCTTGCAGAGATTGGTTTGTAAGATCTTTTATCCTGCCTGAAATATAGATCAAGTCTCCTATTTAAATGCTAAACCTCCTTTTTACTTATAAAAGTACAGATAATCTTCTTTTCATCTGCAAAAACATTAACGTTAAGGGCCGTGCTTTGCAATTTCTACTTCATAAAATAGGGCAAGACATTCAGAATTGCACGTTTTTATTTATCATTTCTTTCGTTCTTAGCGGATTTTTGAGAATTACCTTAAACAGTACTTTTTTATGTACCTAGTTACATTGGATTAATGTCTTAACTATTCTATTAAGAAGTTTCTTTCCTGTGAATCATGGTACATAATTACTATTTCAAATGAAAAGTATCTGAAAATAATATGCAAATGGAGAGTCAAGAAGAAAACATTTAGGCAAATTTTAAAAATATCTTTGTTTCAACTAAATCTTATGAGATTGCATTTCTGTGTAGAAATCAATGGAAAACTTTATATAAAGTGTTCTATAACTGTATATAAAGTGTTCAGAGACAGGATGCTAGATTTAATCATGTTTTGTGAGACACTCCTTGCTCTACAGCATTTATTAGACATTTGCATTCTGTCACAACGTAGGTCACAATTTCTGTTATATAGCACAACCTTATTCATGTCTATTCTGAGATAAGTCCCACTGAATTCTGGAATTTATTTTCAACAAAGCATATATAGGATTGGGATCTTAAATATTTGTAATTTAGGTAGGCTTAATAATTGCTCAGTCATTCATAAATGACTTTGGTAATAGGGACACATTTTTAGACTAACAATTGCTACAGTCTGCATAATTTTTAAAACTATCATTGTTTAAACAAGTTAAAAATATGAGCACAAATTAAAGAATGGGGGGATATTATCATCTACTATTTAGGTATCATCCTAACCATGAGTCCAGAATGATAATTTCTTGAGCATAAACAAGTTAACCAGAAGAATGTTCTATAGGTTTGAGTGTAAATTAGTTCCACATAACTCTATTGATCAATTAAAAAGGTGCCTATATGGAATTGTCATTTTAAATTAATAATCCCAATTAGCATAGCAGCTTCATCCAAACAGGAGTCTGAGTGAGTAAAACAAAAAAGTAATAATGTCATCAGAAATATTAATGTAAGAAAAGACAGAACCTGGATATACAACACAATGCCATCATGTGACAGAATGTCATTTTATAACTATTGAAAATCAATCAATAATTTAAGTTTGATTTGTTTAAGCCATAACATGGTTTTATTTGGTTCATTTTCCAGATGAATTTTAGGAACAAATTGATTACCAATAATAGAAACAATAGTTTGAGTCAGTTGTCAAAAATTGGATAGTTCTGTGACCTAAGATAAGCAATGCACTGACAAGAAAAAGAAGTGTAAAAGCTGTTAGTACAGAATCAAAATTAAAAACAAAAATTTCAAATTAAACACTTTTTTTTTTTTTAATGACCTGTTTTTAAATAGGTTTAATGTAGAACTTGCTGCGTGCTATTCATTGAAAATGAATATTGCCTCAGGGCAAAATAGATTCGTTTGGTGAAAAAATGTATAATTATCTTCATTCATTGACCCAAAATAATACATAGCCCTCAAAATAATGTATTCTATGCAGAAAATCCTTGTCACTCATACAGACCTTCGGGTGCTATACCTGAAACGTGTTTATTTAGGAGAATATTTAAAAATTGGATACTTGCATCAGTCCTCCTGTAAACATTTGTATTTGAGGATAAATAACTAAGATTTGTAAAAATTAGATCAGGTGACAAATTATCTAAACCAAGATGTGAATCTGTTGTTTTAAGATATAAGGAAAGCAGTTACTCTGACACAATTACAGTTTTGGTGATCTATAACTTTATTTTAAAAAAATACTGCAGTTTTCACTGTACAGTGGCTTTAAATAGGTGGTTTTTTTACATTAACTTTTTAAATTTCTTGTTCTGGTTTCTATTAAGGTCTCTTTTCTAATACTACAGCTTTTTATTTAGTTTTGATAGGTAGCATTTATGCATGGATACAATTCCAGTTTTGTGAACTAAAATCCAAAGGTTTGAAAGGTTCTTCAGTGAATGAAAAGCTATAGTCGTGTGCAGAAAAATTCTAAATTCCTTCAGGACAAGTATTCATATATCTGAATTTCCATTTTATATAACTATTCCTTACTATGGTAACATCACAGCCCAGTATGGACCCAATTTTCCCCACTATGACTAAATACTAGCTCTATATTTATAACTAATGCAAATCATTAGAGCATAATTGGAAGTACAAACATGGTTTTCTAATATTTTTCCTTCACTTTAAAAACATTCTTTCTTATAGCCAAAGGTCACTGCAGTCCAAAAAGCCTATAATTTTGTGACCCCAATGATTTCTACAATAATATTAATATATTTATTTAAGTTTAATGTTTCAGGTATATTTGCACTGAACTTAATTGAACAAGTTATTAAAATGCTCAATAAGAAACCTGAAAATAATTTTCATTTTGATATTGTTTAAAATGTTTGCACTGAAAGCTTTTTATTTATAGAAGAATAGAAGGATTCAAAACTCATTGCTTTTTTAAAGAAGAAAAACACATTTGCTGGGATTTTGTGATTATCTACATAGTCCCATAATTTCCTATTTGCAAATAGTTAAGTTATATAAAAATGATACACAGCAGTGCACGGCTCTTTCTATACAGTGAAATTTCTTTTTCACATTTCTGGTTATGTGGAAAAGTGAGTTATTAAATTTTTAAATAAATCTCATCCAAATATATACATATCCCCTTATCAGGGCAAGTAACATGCCTTGAAGACAGAAGTGCTATTTGGCCCATATTTTAATGTGCAAAACATATTTTAGCTCACCATAAACAACAGGAAACTTTGATAGAAAAGCAGATCTAGCAGATCTAACTCTTACTGAATTAGAGATTCTGTGGTCCATGGAGTGAATTAATGAGGTCAGCAAATGTTAGCAAGAGTGCCATTTGATTTGTAAAAGTCAGAATAGTAAATTAGTTTAACCAATGCTCAGAAAATGTATTTGAATTTCAGTATTCAAATTAAGGTCACATGTTTGATAGAAAAGCTGGAATTAATAAATTATATCTACATATACTTAATTTAAATATAGTGGATGCAACTCATAACTAGAAAGTGACATTTGAGGGCACCACCACTGTAAAATTAATAATGGGCAAGTTTATCCAAAGATAATCAAAAATATGACCATATGAAACAGATATATATTTCATTCACATCACACAAACTCCAGGTCTTACCATGCTCTAAGTATTATTAGATTTCAGGGTTTCTCTTCTTCCTAAGACCATTTTACTACTGAAATAGATGCCAAAGTACTCCACCATGCTACATGCAACTTCCATTACCCTGTTTCTGTCCCTGTAACCATCCACCCCACAGACTGAGCATGACCATTTTATTAATATTTTGTGGGTATTTTAAGAGGCAAGATGGATGCCTTAACCCTATAAAATCTGTCGTATTTTGGAGTTTAATTCCACATTTTTGGAGGGCAGATTGACAAGTTATGCAAACTGATTCAGCTGTAGAGCTAATGAAAGCGTTTATTTCATTAAACAGAAGAGAAAGCAATTGGAAGCAAAGCCAGATATTTCAGTTCTGAGTGTAGCTTGCAGCTTTGTGGTTTAATACTGTCTCTCCTGTGCCTCTCTTACCTCTTTCAATGCTATCTCATGCCTCTCTCTGCAGTTTAGGCCCCAACAATGATGGTCTGTGTTACCTAAACAATATTTAAGCTGTAGAATGATCCAGTCCAGGGGTGGTATTCACTTACCTTCGCTACTGGTTTGCAAATGTGAGCATGCACAGAGGGTCAAAAACAGGATGGGATGGCATACGAGCGGGTAGGCAGAGCCTCCCGCAGCCAGCGCTACTGGATCACGCGAACCGGATAGAACCGGCTGAATACCACCACTGATCCAGTCATTGTTCTTAGAATAACATAATCTCTTCAAAAATGTCATCTTCCAGTTATCTTAGCATCCACAATGATGTTGTGTTACTTAAAGGTTTCATTAACTCTGGTGATCATTTCCTTGTTGCTACTTAATGAGAAATGTGTATGAGTTTAGGCTGTGCTTTTAATTTTCCAGAAATTGAGAAGTAGATATATCTGTACTTCAAAGTATTGAAATCCAGACTTGTAAGATCACTAGTTACTATTTTTACAGGGTCTCTAAATATAAAATTTCTTATTTTTTATGATTACATTCAAATGAATCAGCAAATAGAGACAAGGAATTCAGGTTCTGTTTCCCATATTTGGATTATAGTATATGCAGGTACATTGACTGAATTTCAAAGAGGGATTTGATGGATGACATGTATGGCTATTAAAAGAGGACACTTGACACAAAACTTATTTCTACATAAACATATTTGAAAGCTAATTTTTGAAGATATATCAATTTTTCTGGACACTTAAACTTTTCTGGGTAACATTGCTTTATCTAAAAATTTAAATCCTTCTGTATTACACAAAAATTAGAAAATGGAATAGATTATTTTCACTTCCATGTTAGTTCCCTAATTTATTACATAGTGGTAATAATTAAAGTAAACAAGGTTAATATTTCTTAAGACTAGAGAACATGTAATCAGCTAAATTATAAATAAATAAAATTACCCCTTAAAATTAGTTTATTCTGTTGTAATTCCACAACAAATAAATATGTCATAGAATACTAAATTGCCAACTGGCACACATGTGCACATACATACACACACATCTTAACAGAAGTAAAACTAAAGGATTGTTGTGCTCATATAATACAGCAGGATTACTGATTCGTAAATATAAATGACAGACATAGTCAAAATGTGTATTCCTTTTCATGTGGCTAATGCTAAAATAATTTTACTGTTTGTTTCTCTTTCCCATATCCAATAAAATCTTTTGCAATTACAATTTAAAAGTTACCTTAGGAGGTGCTGAGTTCCTGCCTAAGAAGACAAAAAAGCATTATCCAAATGTAAATTTATCAGACTATTTAACTACCTAGGCCAGGGGTCAGGAACCCATAGATCTGGAGCCGCATGTGCTCTTTCATTCCTCCGCTGCGGCTCCCTGTCGCTCAAAATATGCATCATAACCGCCAATGTGTGACACCCGTTGGCATGTGATTTATTGAGCTTTTTGACCCCCGGTAGGCCAACCATGAATAAATCCAAGAAAAGAAAAGTTTCAGGGGGGGGGAAAACGTTTTCAACTACATATGCTACTTTTGTGGTCGCTCAGGAAATAGTCAAGCACAGGAAGGTTTTGTGTCTCCCAGTGTTTTCTATGGGAGACAGGTCCAAATGGCTCTTTTATTGTTTAAGGTTGCTGACCTCTGACCTAGGCAAATATTGTTTTCTTGGGCAGGCAGTTATACTGCTACCATGATAGTTTTCTGTAGCTGGAGATACACAGGAATTGATTTTGGGTTTTCAGCCTGCAAAAGATTTGCTACAGTACTACTGAGCTATTGCTCTTGTTTAGTTATTGATCCTTCGAGTAGCACCTGCATAAAACCTATGGATATGACAGAGGAAAGGAGATTAAAATTGAGAATTATACCTTCAGAGAAAGAAAAAGGAACACTTCATCTGTGACAACAAGTATTCATTTACTTCACATCTAGCTACTTAAAGAATATTAAGTTTAGTTTCATAAAGTTGTCCCTAAAATATTAGTACTATAATAAAATTCCCACAAGTTAGCAAGATTAATTTAAGTAGGGGAGGAAAAAATAATGTATTGCAGCCTTATGCAGGACTGTTGCCTTAAAACAATAAAGAAGGACTGGGTATTATTTTTTATACATACTTAAATGTATAGATAATTTAAAATTGTTATTTCGTTTATATGAAGTGCGGCATACTTTTGCTTTCATTTAAATTTGTAATATAATACCTGGGCAACAAGAGCTATGAAAAAATCATTTGCTGAGAAGTATTACTACTAATAAGGTAGCTGCTATGAATTTGCACTACACTCTGCCTGATGAGCATTAGTACAATAACTTGAGTAAGTTCTAACAGTTTTGAATTAATAATGGATGGCTTCCTTCAGTTACCTTAATATGATCTTCAGTCCCTAATGGTTTTGGTATCACAGTTTTATCCATAGTTTTTTTTTCTATTTGTAGCTTTCATGATGTAGGTCAATTAGATGTCACAGATGGCATAGTTAAATGCCTATGGAGATTCTCAGTCATCCAGGTCATAGTTGTGCCAAAGGTACTTTTTCAAAAGGCAACTGGACTTTCTTTGCTTTTCCTTGAAGATGTTTTGCTTATCATCCATGATGCTTCTTCAGTCCTGACTGAATGGTGGAGAATGGAAGGATTTATATTCCTTGCAGTCATTTGGTCACTGTTTCTGAGAAATTGTTGAGGCCACGTGGAGGTTTATCTGTGGCCTCAGGGTCTCTGAATAGTGCACCATTCAGGTGACCCTGAGGACACAGATAAACCTCCACGTGGCCTCAAGAATGACCAGATGACTGCAAGGAATATACATTTTGAAAAAGCACCTTTGGGACAGATGACGTAGTTGTCATTATTCTGTTCCAGTAACAGAACATTAACAGGGATCTAAAGAGGCAATGTTTCAGAGAGGTATGGCTCTCACCTGTCAGTTATCTGTTCACAGTCCCATCCAGCACAGATCTAGCTACCCTCACAGCTTGTTTGGTCTTGTCGTTTGCAATATATCAGAACAAAAGAGAAAATCAATTACTGTCTGTTTGCTAATTTCTTCTGAAATGGAATCAATATTGTTGTGTGCTTTTTCCCTTTTGGTTTCATTTTAAAACGTAACTCTTATAGCCAAGTTGAAAGCAGTTGCATTGTTCTTCTAACAGAACATTTTAAGGGCCAAAACTTGTTTTAGTTCACATTTGAATTATACATTAGAGCCAAAAGATGTTACCAGTGACAGAAATAGAGAAACTTAATATCTAGTTATTGCCATGGTAAAGATACACTACAAGCCAAAAAACAATGTGATAATAATTAGATGTTACAGTTAATACAAAATAACAAGAATGTAGCATTAATAATCAGACATTTAAGTCTATAATGAATTGATTTACAGCGAGTAAAGTCGCAAAAATACTTTCACTGACTAGTCATAACTGACATATTTACAAAACATATATAGCACTTTGAATGTTGTACAATTATATAACTCCCTAATCTTTAGTAATTGCCAAGCTTATTCCACATTACTACTTAGAACTTGGAAGATCTGTTCTTCTAAGTTTGCTTTGCATAGCTAATATGTGCCACTTATATCATTTAAGGATTTTCTGATACTGAATTACTTCCAAGAACACTGAGATAATGTATTATACAATATTTGAAAGTGATGAATTGTAACAGATGCAGATACCACTTCTATACATTCCCTGTTAGTGGCTTTTTATGAAAGTGATGACTAAGTAGAAGCTTTCATAATCAAAGAGAAGCTGTTATCACAGCTTTATATATGGAAATATTAGCAAGTTTTATTGTAAACCATTTGTCATTGTAAAATTCACCTGAAACAGCGCATGTGCAGACAGGCCCAGGTGCTGCATTACTGAATAAAAAGTTCTTCAGAACAAGTGATCCTTTCTCTGTGCACAACATACCTTTCAAGGCTTGCTCTATTAAAATGGAAGGATAAAGATCACTGCATTCCTTTCCCTTGCACCAGAGTGGAAAATGGAGAAGATAATGATCCTTCTCTTTTTTCTGGACTCCAGGAAGAAAAAAAGTAATTGCTTCTCTCTCCATTTGGCCCTTTTGTAATATGTAAAAGATGAGGAAAGAGTAGTGTTTGTGGGGCAGTCTTTTCATCTGCCTTCTATTAAACAAAAAAACAAGAAGAAAGTATATTGTCAGTGCACAATTAAATCCGAAATAAGCTATAGACAGAAGCAGTTTCTACTTGTGACACTCACAGACATCTTACTGGCTGCCTTGAACCTCTGCCTTCCTTTCATATAATAGTGTAGCTGTTAATGGAGTAGTAAGGATTGTATGTGTTAAAAGTATTATTTTCCTATTTTACCTAGAAAAGGGAACAGATTTTCTTCCCACAATAATCTACTTCCAATCTCAATTTAAATATGTATAAAATGTAATATTGAAGTCAGAGGAATTTATTCAAACTAACTCTTAATAATTTTGTGGCAATCCTATACATACAAGCATTATTGAGCTTCCAAAACTACCTAACATATATGAGATTATGCTGCTGTTTGTTCTAATACTCAGAGTAGCAGTGCAGAAATTTTGGGCCGCTTGTCACTCTTACATTAATAAAACATTTTATTTTAGTACAAGTGCATGGTTCTTCAAAAACAGGTAGAAAGGTTTGTAGACTGGAAAGCAGAGGTGAGGTACTGGTAAAGGAGTGTGGTTTTCACAGATTGTTTTTTGAATTACCAGCAGAATAATTCTTCAGTGGTCTACAGGTGTTCAATGACCCCATTCTGTAGGCATTTGTTCATAAGTTTAAATAAATTGTAAGAATTAGCTACAGTCATCAGTGTAGACATAGATGCAATGTACTTCCCAAACATTTATGTCCTGTTACATTTTTACATGCAACATTACAATAATATCATTTTTTTTTTCAATAATACTAAAACTTCCCTTAAAATGAACTGATGGTTATTTAATCTCCCAGTCATAACTTTTATTAGATGAAGGAAGAATCAAAATAACGATGTCAGTGTATTTTTCCCATAAATTATGCTCCTCAAACTTCCATCTATCAAAAAAGGTTAGTTTATTATTAACCATTTTTAGACATCAATGTTTTCTCTGAGTCCATTTTTCCTTCCTCTTTAATACAAACATGATTCTTTTTTTATTATTAAGGAAGGGCATTTTTGTTAGTTATACATTTACTCTTTCCGTAATTAAAATGTTGGTATCTATGTTTTTTTTTCTGGAATTTTTCTTAAAGTACTAATAATTTAGTGGAAGAGGACAACTTGCTATTTAGCTCTGCTTAGCTAAGCACATGCAGTATAGGACAGTATATTTTCAGAGCATAAATACACAGTTTGTACATTGCTATCCATATATAGTTACATATTATACATACACACTACATTACAGTATATTTATTTGTGCTTTTGAATCTGTTTGTGATGATAGAATAACAAAGATGTTTGCATTTATTATTCTCCTTTCACCTGCAGAAGTCAATCAGGATAATTTAAGAACTAACATATTATTAAAAAGCATTTATATTAGGAATGTAGATATTAATATTATAACTTCCCATTTAAAAAATAATAATATAGGAGAGGCTGATTAATGGAAAGAAAACTCTCCAATATGAAAGTTTTATAAATAAAATCAGTCTAGTATGCTTATTTAAAGCCAAATACTACCCTTTTAGGGGATCAGAAGGACATGAAAACAAAATGAAAAATGAGTTACATCCCTGTTGTCATTTTGCTTTTAGAATGACATCTGTCAATTAAATGGATTCTTACTCCACCAAATCTGTTCTGTGAAGAGTTGGAATAGGGTAGAAAGAAAAAAGAAGTCCAAGTTCAGAATGATAGAAAAAACAGTTCTATACATGTTGTCAAAACTAAATCCAATTGAATTTTGTCATGTTTAGTCATTACTATATTAAGGATTGCAACTTCAAACTTGTTAGCATATACATAATTGAAGACACTATGGTGAAGAATAAAGAAAGGGGGAATTCAAAAGAAAATGGGCTATCCTAGATTCATTGCCATTCTATTTCATTTGCTGTTTTAGGATTAACAAAACTGGATCCACATTAGTTAAAAGACAGTTACCGGTATATTACCTGTAAAAATAATCAGATATTATCAGAGTTCGCTATCAATTTTTATACAGTGGTTTCAAGCACATCAAAGTTGCTTTATTAATTATCTTATGTTTCAGATCATTAGTTTTCTTCCTAGTGAAATATTTTTACCAGATTGTTTGAAATGGTAAAATGTGAGAATAGAATATCTATATCTTTACCCAACATTTCTGAAGGCATTTCAGATTTTTTCAATTTTATTCTATCTAGTACAAAAATATAGTTGAGCAATCAGGCTCAATTTCAGCTCTTATGGTCATTCATAAAATTTCTAGAATTTTCTAATTAGAAATAAGGCATTTTATTTTAATTAAACCAAATTTTAATGAATTCCTTTGCCTGTAATTAAAACCATTGATTGCTTGGATCAGATTTGCAAATATTAGTCTTGGTTGCTTATTAGTGATAAGGGACTGGAAGTTTTGAACAATGCTTTTACTTCCCCCCCCCCCCATTTAAACTACAAATAAGTAATATACAGTAGGCTTGTAATCAGGAACATTAGTAGAGATTGTTGTAGACTTATATGTACTAATCTCCAAGATTGGTTTCATCCTTAGAAATAATTAAATGGAGATAAAGTATCTATTCAATCAAATGCCCTTTTTATATAAATGTTGCTAGGAATAAGTTGTCAAGACATAATATTCAACTGTCAAACATACAGTGCTTACAGTTCTGGTTATACTAAATGCAGTAAAGTAATATACCATTAAGTGTTAACTACCAATATGGACTGGCACAAGTTTGTGTTAGTTTAATTATTTCATCTGTCAAAAGAGGCTGATTTGGTCAGGTCTGGAGAAAGAAAAGTCCTTTTCATCAGTGATATACTGTTTTTATAGTTCCTGAATCAGCGACTTCAGTCAAGCAACCTTAGCAATGTTTTCTCATAAACATTATCTGAACCTTGCCATCTGTTAACTTCTACATTATTCTGGTTGAATGCTTTCTTATCTGCTTCTGGTGCCTGGTTAAGTATTCTGTGCACTTCCTTTAACATGCTTGCATTAAGATCATTCAACTGATCATTTAACTGTTGTAAAGAGGTTATTAGTTAATTCTGATGTGTCTTATTGCCTCATTACTGCCTTAAGTGCATAATTTTTTAACAGCCTTTGCGCTTTGCATACTTTACATGCATATTGTTGGCTACTTGCAGTTTATAAGTAAAGATTGGTCTTGCAAACCAGATGGTACCAAATTTGTAAATATTTTGCATTAGAGTTTGCATTTTCAGATTTCAGTGTGTTCATGAGGCAATTTTCTAGAAGAAAGTGAAACTAACAAAAGAAATACCTTAAAATATGTACAATAGTCAAAGGATAACCAAAGGATAACTAACTTAATTTTCATAACAGTATTTTGAGGTTTTATTCTGGCTTATTACCTGAATAAATATAAAAAAGAAAATTCCTAATCTTTTGCTCCTAAAATCATGTGGTTATTTTTTTACTTAGTTCCTGATATGTAAGTTTATTCTGTAGATCATCAAGTCTGAATCCTGACATTTTTTCCTTACAAAATCCTTTATTCTTAATATTGTTTTAATCTTTGGGTAGATTCAACTGTTGTATAAATTGTATTGCAGGTACACATTTCTGTAATATATTAGACAGCCTACAACCCCTTGGCCTTCTTTTATCAATACTTACTTACCTAAAGATATATATAGAATTACCATGAATGGGCAAAAAAGCAGTGAGAATGGATACAACTTCCAACTTCCAGTTAGCTTCCCCACTACTTGTGAGAAACTGTCAGGGGGCATCAGGAATCATGATCGGTGATTATGGCTCACCATAGCAACACGACAGTGTTGCAGCAACCACAACTTTGCCAGTAAAACTAGTGTGAATACCCTTAAAATTATAATTCTGTGGAAGATTTATTATTTATTTTTAATTTATTTATTTGGCATATAATTTAAAGTTTGTTGTGATGTCTCTGTGTTTTCTTTTTTCCCTTCTTTTATTTGAAGTAATATTCTTTAAAGAAAAACAGTTTTAAAGTGGACAATTGAAAAAAGGAGGAATTTCCCCTCGCCAACCTACCGGTATATAACATTCCAAACAGCTTCTCCATTACAAAGTTTGGGTATTCTTATGTTGTCATATATAGTTTGGAAGTGGCAAATAATGAATATCTACTTTATTGCTTCTCCCTTCTAAATATTTCTCATCAAAGCTGGTACCTGTGTCACTCTTTACCAAATAAAGGAATTAGTAATAGTAAACTTAACAAAGATTACTGCATGTGTGTCTAAAAGTTACTTAAGGCAACTTCACAATCACCTGAATTAACTTATTTAAAGATTTTTATATGAATTTACAAAGATTATGGTGCAATCAAGAAAATGCAGCGTGAATAGTTTTTCACAGAAAAACCTTTCGGCAATGTTACGTTTACCAATTATCCTATTTAAGAAACAATGGAGATACCCTATAATTTGGAATCTATATGTACCTAGAATCACTATATAAATTATATAATTAAAAAAAAATAAAACAATATAATACATTAAAATATAAAGTATGCATAACTTCCTTAATCAGATTCCTTGTTAATTAACTCCAGAATTAAATCCTAAATGACCTAAGATAAAATAAAACCCTAATCATCCTAAAATAAAATAAATCTCTAAATGCCCAAAAATAAAATAGGACCCAATGAGCTGAGCAAGATTTTGGAAAATATACAATGAGGTTGGACTATTAGCTATTCTAAGGACATAATATATTTTTATTCCCTTGATAAAATAAGAATGTCATAACAGCATATACCTTAAAATACTAATCATAAATGCACAAATATTGTACTTATAATAGAAATTTAAAATGCTACAGATTTCAATATGGATAGATTGTATTCCTTAACACTGGAAGATTGTTAGACTGTAGTTGAAAGTGAAAATCTGTAGAATGTATTTTACTCACTGATGAACTTTAAGTATTCACCTGAATTTATTTGGTTAAAACCAACTATAAATTAATGGTTATCAATTAGAAAAGTGAAAATCTCACACCAATACTTTCTATTGTTTTCAAGTGTTCCTCTTTATAATTTTTTTTTTAATCAGATAGGTTCCCTTGAAAAAAAATTATTTCAAAATCAGAAAAAGAAATTGAAATCAATACCAAACAATAATTATTTTATAAAACTTTAAAATATTGGATGGAATGAGAGATAAATAATTTTTCTTCACTACAGTAATATTTGCCCATATGCTCATTGCAATTCAATTTGTTCTGCGTCTATAATGTTAATATTTCCATTGTTCAATTAGTCATATTTCTGAAGCCTGGGAAATAATGGAAACATTCCTTAAATCTAGCTCTTCCTAGTGGTTTAAAGTAATATACTACTAGCCATTAATACAATTGTGAGTCTTAAGAATTTAATTATACAAAAAAGAAACTAACAAATGAATAAGACTTATTAATCCACTGGTATTTTTAGTTAGTTAAATTTGCTTTTCTTTTGCAATCCTTTTCCCATATGTGTAGGAAATGTGTAATGTGCATTGTTGCCCTATCACCTGAGTAAAGTTTGGGAGGAAAATATAGGAATTATGAATTTATTTAATGTGGACCAGGGCAAAGAGTGAAAGTAATAAACTTTGACATTCAATAATTGCAATGAAATTTTCTCCTACTCTACTGCAGACAGAATCTTGGGTAGAACATAGAATCATAGGGCTGCAAGGGACCTCAGAGTTCTTCTAGTCTAAACCTTTGCTCAAGGGAGTAGCCTTATACCACCTCAGTCAAATGGTTGTCCAGTCTATTTTAAAAAACCTCTAGTGATGGGCACCCACAACCCCAGGAGGAAAGATATTCCACTGATTAATTGTTCTCACTGCCAGAAAATTTCTCCTTCTAGGTTGGATCTCTCTTTTAAAGCTTCCACCCATTATTTCTTGACCTGCCTTCTGGTGCTTTAGAGAATAAGTCAATTCTTCTCTTGTGACAGCCCCTCAAGTACTGGAAGACAGTTATCATGTCCACCCTAATCCTTCTCTTCAATAGACTAAACATACATAGCTCCCTCAACCATTCATCATACGATTTAGCTTCAGAGCCTTTTAACATCTTTGTTGTTCTTCTCTGCACTCTTTCTAGGGTCTCAACATATTTTTGGTATCATGGTGACCAAAACTGGACTCAGTATTCCAAGTGTTGTCTTACTAGTGCAAAAAAGAGTGATACAACCACATTGTGTGATCTTGATACTATCCCCTTGTTGATGCAGCCCAGGATTACATTAGCTTTTTTGGAATCTGCAGGACATCACTGGCTCATACTTGGGTGATAGTCCACTAGGATAGTTAGATCTCTCTCACGGAAGTCTCTCCTTGTACCAAACTCTCCTGTTTCTTACAGCAAACAACAAAACTATTTTCACTGGTCTGCAGCATTGGATGGAAGCTGCTGCACCTCCACAGCCCAAACTCAAGGAACCATTTTTTCAAAAACAGAAAGGCAAACCAACTGTTTACTTTAGCAAAATTCACTTTGACTTGTTTGTTTTGAATATCTGTTGAGAGTTACTACTTTGAGGTGTTGTTTGCATTGCAGAATTTTAAAATTGGCACTCTTAAAATGTTTCAAGTTAAAAATGTTTTCATTATTTCCCTGCAATAGAGTCCTTTAACAGAAATACTGAGCTGAGCTGAACTGAACTTTGCACTAACACTCACCTTTATCATTCATTTGCCATTCCTGTATGATGTTTTCCTAGGCTTCATATATTTTACATCTTTAAAGTAGCTTCTTTTTAAAAATGCTATGAAAGGATTATGTGAGGACCTTGGACTGAATAGAAAGAAACAGTGATGACTTGAATGAGAGTATGATTGGGAAATTGTAATTTCTGCATTCGTTGTTGACATTTCTAATATTTGGAAGGCTACAAACATTATCCTTACCTGGGATATAAGATTTTGGTTTGCACTAAGACCACTGTATTGCACACTGTAATGTAATTATGGGATCAGATAGTCTATACAGAGGCATGGGAAAATAATTTTACTCTGACAAAGCATTTATAATTGTTTCTGATCCAATCTTATTTGTCAAGACAGGGGTGAAAAAGAATGTTCTAAAGCAGTCTGTATTTATAGAACTAGAAGCTAAGGCTGAAATGAAAATACAGCTATTCTCTATAATTAATTGAATAAGGTCCCCCAAAAATGTCATATGTACTTAAATTGGCTTCAAAAGATGAAGTCTTCTAAATAAAGAACTGCTGTCCAGAAACAAAGGAGTTTTTAATATATAGTTGGCATTATAGAGTTGGAAGAGACCAAAAGGCTATCTTGTCTAAAAGGCATCTAATAAGATGTCCTATGCAATGCATATTACTATGTACCACAAGCAAAAATTCTTTTTAGTAGAAACAGAAATAACTCAAAGCATCCAGACTGTACAGACATGTATTATTTGTGTTCATGCATGTGTGCATGGAAATATCCTGCAGCTAGTTGTTGGTCTAACACACCTGAATTTAATTTTCAAACTCAGAAATAATCAGTCAAATTTAGACAAGCAAATTGTATATAACAAACATTACCCTATTCCTTGTCCAAAGAAATAAACATAATTGAATTCTGAATAGTTCCCACAATTCAAAGTGCTAGCATGATTGACTTACTAAGGGCTTATCGCACTTAATATAAGGTATCACTTCATAGACAGTAATTCGTATTAATTTCAGACTTTTAAATGATGAAGGTAATTCACTAAGACTATCCAAGGCTTCATAATTTGGAAAACTTAAAGACTATTCCTGATATGCTGATCAGTTTGATCAGTAAAGATAGTAAAATAGCAACTGACTTAACACAGTTTATAAAAGCTAGCAGAGTGAGTATATTATATATCCTAGTGCACAAAAAGCTTTTGTGTTAAGTGAAAGCATATTACTGGCTGTTATATGAAAGAAACTAGCTACATTTTATGCTGTTTTTCAATATTTTATTCAACACATCCTCAAAGAGGTCCAATATCTGAATGTCTTAAAAAACAAACAAAGATAAACATTTAAGATCATGCAATTTAGTTGGAAGATTGTGACCTGCAATGAAAGTAGATATGTTGTGCTAATTCCTTTTGAAGAACTATATCTCATTCCTATTATTGAACTCCTCTAATGGAAAGCATTGAGTTTATCCTGTTTAAAGGGGGAAATTTGCAACCTTTGCCAAACATTTATTTAAAGTATGTTTTACAGGATATTGATAATTTATAACTAGGATTTTAATACCCAGTTTCCACCTTTACATATCTTTTATCCTGCCTAACCAATACAGTATTTCCATTTTGCTCAAAGGAATAAGATTTAAGTAAAATGACTTTTTATTAACTTATACAGTGTCTTCTTGAATGTGTTGCTGAAATATTAGGATAGTATCCTTCAATGCATGGCAAAGCTTTATTCTTATTCTACATATTTTGATTTAGTGTTTTAGTTGTCAGGAAGTACAGAGATAAAATGTCACTTCTAGAAATGTCAAAGTACTGAAAAACACACATACAGTATATTGGAGGGAAGTATAAACTTGTCTAACTAGTGTTCTCATAGTTGATATTCTAGAAGTGGTTAAAAACACCATGATAGTTTTATAATATAAATGAAAGTTATTGAAGACCAACTTTTCAAAAGAGAAGGATAATGCTTGAAAAACAGCATTATATTTAAATTCAAGCAGATTGTTTCTTTATACTGATTATTGTGTTCTTCCTTAAAGGTCAGGCTATCTTACTTAGAGTAGTGGAAATTCAGGAATTTGTATCTTTATGTTTCTTATTTGTGTTTTCCTTAAACACCCAGCATTTAGAATGTATTTTAGAAATCTGTTTCATTTTTGTTTGACATTAAAGTGGCATAGTTTAAGTGACCTGTAAGGGCATTTCTTACTGTTTTAAACAAGGGCCATACTGAGTTTGAAAGAAAATTTAAAACTACTAAAATTGTACTAGACGTCAGATTGAATATACTAGGAAGTTATGCAAACATACAGATTTTATTCCAAGAGAGTTTTGCCCTTGAATATAGTTATTGTTGTTGAAAGAATCTGTTCTACATCCACAAAGGTAGAATAGCAAAGATCTACTGGTAAATCTTTTAATACATAATATGTAGACCAAAAAACAATGTTGTTGTTATTGTTGTTAATTTCAAAAGCTAAAGGCCAGTGAGTGAAACGTGAAAATCTAATGGGTAGGAAACAGGAGCATACTTAATTATGCTGAAAGAGAAATATTCAAGTAGCCTTACCCCATTTCTTAACCAATGTTTATAATTCATCCATTTGGAGGGTTAGATAGCTTTCTTAGATCATTCTTACTGTGTTTATAAGGTTGATTTTGTTGTTTTTGTTTTTGTTTTGGCTTTGCATTTGCACATTATATTCACTTTTAAAATACCTGATTTATAGTATTGTATCTTTCTAAATTTGAGGATTCATTTTGAAATAGTCTGAGGGAAGAATGCACTGGAAATTAAAAAGCTGAAATATTTAAGTTTTAGAAAGGAAAATGCACAGTTACTAAAGGAACAAGTTACAACTTTTTTTTTCAGGCCTTCTTTGCAAATAATTTCTGGCCTCCTTTGCAAATCAAAGCACTAGAGGCTAGAAACAAACTCCCACATTTTGGACAGCTTTGCTGGTTCTGTCTTACATCCCTGAAGCATGTACTCCTGAAAGTTTTCAGTAACAGACCCAAGATATTTTCCAGTAATAGAATCCATACATATTTTAAGTATCAGGTGGAATGTAGAAAGAAATAGTACATGAGTTACTTGAGCCAATGTAAATCCGGTTAATAAGTTAGTTTGCATTTAGACATTGCAGCTTATCAGTTTCATCACATCCATTTTAATAATGAGGTAAAGTGCAGTATTACACAATATTCACTAGAAGATTCTTGGCTAGTAAACGATGTTGTAGAAATGACTTCCATTTTTGCATCCCCTTTTTATTTATTATGTTATCAGATATCCCGCTACAAACTGATAAGACTTGACCTTAATTTGAGATTGTGTCCTTGATAGAAAATGGATTTATCCTCTTATTTAACTACTGTGATCGAGAGAAGATCCCTTTTATCTTGCACTTTGAGGGTATAAGGAAATATATCCTCTATTGTTAAAATATGGCTACAAAGATTTTAGAAAGTAAACTATTTAAAAACAGCTGTTCTCCCCATAGATTGTTAAACCAAATTTCTTTTTTCTTCCTTGTTTCTCTCCGTCAAGTACAGTGGACTTGTATGCATTGACTTAATATATTCAAACTATTATTTTAAAAGATACATTTTCCCTACTTGTCCTAGTATCTGGATTTTATACTGTAGCCAATCAATTCATAAATATCATTTTCCTTTCTTCTAAAATATGTAGAACAGACTAAGGAAGTTGGCTGTTTTTAACTACACAATCTTAATAGTTGCTTTATATCTTCCATGTTTTATGCAAAAATTAAATTGATAAATACTTGTGCCCTAGGTTGAAGGTTACATGTTTAAGAAAGCAACAAATAGTTGGAATCTTTTCTACATTTTTGTGAAGACTCTTTTTGGAAAGGAAGGGTACATATTTTTGTTGTGTAATATTTTCTATTTTTGAATGCATTTTCTTGGTACAAGACTGTTTTGTGGGATTTTTTTGGTGAAAACATTATTTAAAAAAAAGAAAAGAAAGAAAAAATAATTGAAAAGTTTGCCCTTAAGGATATGCTGCAGTCTTGAGTTAAAAAAAAAAGAAATGTTAAAGTTGGGGAATTGTATTGTTGTTTTCTTTTGTAATTGTTACAAGAAGTTTGTATCCACTGCTGTTTATTTTGTTGCAGATGAGGAAGTAAAGGGATTGTTTTTGGTTGTTGTTTTAAAAAAAAAAGTTATTTATGAAATGTCTAAAACACTGGACTGTGACTTTGTGTACCCCTGTGTCTTCATGAAACTGTTGGTGATTCCATTTTTCTCCTTCCAACTTAAGATTGGCTTAATTAAGTGAAAATGATATATAGGATACATGTCAATATTTACTTCATGTTTGGAAAGGGAAAATTCCAAAGGTGAAAATAATTTGTTTACGTCTATGATATACAGTCATCCTTAATGGATATGTTTTCTAATGAGCTGTGTGATTAATTCCAAACTGCCATTTTTTAATGAAATTCACTATGAAATAAACAACCTAGATTTCTGATATTCTGCTGATTCTCTGAAAGCATTAATTCAAACCCCACTTGTTACTGATGGGGCAATATCAGAATAACAGAGTTGGAAGGGACCTTAGAGGTCTTTTAGTACAACCCCAAGAGCTACTTTAAATGAATATTTTCTGATTAAATTAGGGAGATAGAGCCTACTAGGCATTTTATGTCTGAATAAAATTTAAAATGTTTAAAGAGAAATGCTGTGATCGAACAGTTCTATTAGCAGGAAGGAAGAGAACAGGAAACACCAACAGTCATAATAACACCATAAACTGGAGATATGTAACTGGGATATGATCAAGGCCAAGCAAAATCTTTTCCATTTTGTGACCTACAACACTGCCAAATCCTGAGCATGTCATGCATATAGAAAGCAGAAGAGTGCTCTTCATTTTCCTTTCCTTTAAAAAAAAATATCTCTGATTCTTTCAGTTTCTCATCATTGTTCTGTCTGCTGCCGAATTCTTTTCTTTTTTTTGTAGCTATATGCCGTCACAAGCACTTTTCCATCTTCCAGCGAGACTGTCCTTGTTTTCCAAACTTGAGTTCAGCCAAGGTTGAAATCATGTGCCTTCTTTCCCTATTTTATAATAAAACTCCTGTCTTTCCTTTTACATTACAACATGAAAGAGACAGAGAATATTGTCATCTTTCTGCTTTGTAAATGATTTGGGAAGCTGTGCTAATTAATTCCCTCTTCATATTCACGTTTAGGTCTTCCCACAGAAATATCTTCCCTAATCCCCATGCACATTATTCAGTTCATTCAAAAGTAATACTAAAGGGCTTGAGTCATTCTGCTCCCTTTTCACTGTTGCCCAGTAAAGCTTTCGTTCTTGGAATTCATGTTTTGCCCAGTTTGTGGCCTTATAAGACTTAATGGCATTCCTGCTCTTGCCCCTAGTTGATGCTGTCTTCAGCAAAATGTTGATTTACTCTCAGGCTCTTCTGAGACCTAGCCTAGAGATCAAATACACTTATGCTTCATGACTTAGTGCTTCCCTCACTAAATCCAATCCAACTGAGTCCAGAACTTTGCTGCCTCTTTGCTTCTCTCACTTTTCTACTACACTCTGTGCTTTCTGAATCATATCATGTATTTTGTGAATGGGTAAGGAAAAACAAAGGGAAATTCCTGCTGAGAAATAGCATGAAAAGACAATATTTCAATTCATTCTAGACCTAACGGGTGGAAGGGTAAATTAGCGGCCCCAGTGATATTACAAATTCATTTGGGTCCCCAAATCAGAAAATATATAGACATAAAATTTAATCTGGACCTAATGGACAATCTGATCAAACTTCTCCTGTACAAAAAAAAATTAAAATTCACAAACATACCCAGTAGTAATTATAAATTACTATTGTTTCTTTGGCAATTATTTAGCAACTGCAGCTGTGGAGTTGTATGGGTGTTTGTGTGTATAAGCAAAGAGTGCTTTCCTAAAACTATTTGGTGCTGATGCTAAAGATTAAATCCCTTTTCCAAGACTTATGGTAATCCTGATATAAAATATACAAAAATAGACTGTATCGCATGCAATATCTTAGCATGGTTGAAAAGAGTATGCTGAGATTTCCATAGTGCCTTATTCCTAATAGATGTTGGCACGTAAATAGAAATACACACACACACACCTCTTGGAAAAATGGTTTTTGTCTTTAGCTAAGTGAGATCCAACTGTGCTGCAATGGCAGAAGTAAATAAGAACTAAATAAATAAAGAACTAAATAAGGAGAAGTCACTGAATCTCTGGATAGTCCTGAAATAAGGATCAAAACAAATCCCTTCCACCTTTTTTACATCACCTTCAGCACTGCTGCATTGGAAAATATTTGTCTTGAGAATAGCCTCATGTTTTATCCTGATATTATTGCCCATTTGCTGCTGGCATTGTTGAATTTACAGAAATTAGACATTTTCACTTTCTGAAGTGTTTCCAAAGGACAAATGAATGCCCAGTTTGTTTCATGTTAATGCACTTTAAAAAAAAAAAAGTTAAGAGACTGTTTCAATGCATGGGGAAAGATAGTGCACTAATGTCTGAACCCAGTTCACTTTATCTCCAGTTAATCTATGCTCTTGTGTATGATGTCCTTACACAAAGCCTGAAATGTGGAAGAGATTAACATCTCGTTCCATAGCAACAAATCCAGATCCTTACACAAATGTAGAAGCAGCAGAGGAATAAATGGTTGGATTCTTGAAACAGATCACAGATACAAACAGCTACTTGCAAGTGACTTGGACCTTTCCGTATGTTCAGTAACTACGGAATGGATTGTAATCAGAAGAAAAAGGAACGGTGCTAAATGAAAGCAACTGAATGATCGGGCAAAACAATTACTGTCAAACACAGTTCAGGTTCCGCTCTTTGGATTTGTTTTTCTTCATTGGCCTACCAACAAAAGTAACGTCAGACAAAAAGTCCTTGTTTATAGATGTCAGAAATCTCTGAACTTTTGGCCTTGCTCTCCATCACCACGTGCAAAAATCTGTACTTTTCTAAACTAAATACTTAAGAAAAAAAAAAACCTTTTGAAGCACCTTAATGTGGCTTCCCATTCCAAGAGTGGCAGCCACTCTTTTCCTTTGAGCACCTTATTGATGTGTTATGCTATCTGCTGTCTTTATGTTACCTGTTAGGTAAATGGCTGGCTGTTAACATACATGTGTGCAGGAGCAGGTATGGCTATATGTGTGTCCAGTGCATTCTACACATGCAAGCCATCATACAAGACAATGCATATACACTTGCACACGTTCAAACACAAACCAGTAATGTTTTTATGAGTGGAGTTATCTCCCTTTTTTCCCATTCCTCAGTACATCATAATAAAGAGTCTGACTAGTCATGCGTCTAATGCTAGCAATTTAATACTTATACTTCTTTCTACGTTTAAAAAAAATATATCTTGCATATCTGAGGAGTGGATAATTTCATTTGTTCAGCAAAGAAATGCTCCTAAGCCAATAACTGAGTGAGTGGGAAAAATTATACTGAAGACTAAATCCTGCAGTCTTTACCTAATGTAAAGGCTTCAAGATATGGTCTTCCTGAGGCAAAGATGCTTCGTCTAAACAAACTACTTTCTGCCTAATCCAAAGTGTGTTGTAGTGGTTGTAAGTGTACTTATATATATATCTATATATCTATATATAAACACAAAACACACACACACACAAACACCTTTTTACAGTGCAACATGGTTTGAGAAAATGAGATGAGCAGGTCAAAGGTTTTGAGGAAATATGGAGTTCCTTTTTTCCCCTCTCATTTCTCTCTGTAAATGGTATGTCAGTTATAAAGTGAATAAACTGAAGATTTTTTTAAAAAAAGAAACCTTGCATACGCCTTTTCTATCAAGTGCTTTAAAATATAGAATAACTACACACATCCTGCCAGTTTTTTCTTACAGTGAGAGTATCCTTACCTGCCATTTAATATTAGCCTCGTATTTTTCTCACGTATATTTACCTGTGACTTGTATTTGTTATTTAAAACAAAAAAAAGGAAAAAAAAAGAAAATAACTGTAGCGCTTCATTATACTATATTATTATTGTGACATTTTGGAATACTGTGAAGTTTTATCTCTTGCATATACTTTATACGGAAGTATTACGCCTTAAAGATACGGAAATAAATTTTACAAGGTTTCTGTTTTGTGTGGAAGAGTAATCGATGTTGCTAAGAATGATG
Organism: Pseudoxenodon macrops; assembly: GCA_032467955.1. Taxonomy (NCBI): domain Eukaryota; kingdom Metazoa; phylum Chordata; class Lepidosauria; order Squamata; family Pseudoxenodontidae; genus Pseudoxenodon; species Pseudoxenodon macrops. Next base: position 74,473 of record JANHFT010002025.1, read on the forward strand.
TTTGTTATTTTGAGTTTTTCTTTTTCCTTTTTTTAATGTTACCAGCACTTTTTTTGTAAGTTTCACTTTCTGAGGTATTGTACAAGTTCACACTGTTTGTGAAGTTTGAATATGAAGGAATAATTAAAAAGAGAGAAAGAAATTGGTTGTCTTGATTATTTTATTATCCTGTTGGCTTAAGGTAAAGTGGCATATGCAATCTATGCACATTCTCCTGAAGAGATAACTTCATGCAAAAACATATTGTATATTTCTGGGGCTGATTTAGTTTTCCACATTGAAAGGGTTTGGGCTTTCTAACTTCACTGCACAAGATACTAGTTTGTACACCTACAAAGACATATGGTAATTTTGTATATCATGCCAGGATTGATTAATTGATTTATATTTTCTGTAAGCTTGAAAACCGCCCAATTTCCAAAAACTCTGGGCAACTGACAGCAATTAAAGCAAAGAATTGACAAGAAAACCAATTTTTTAAAAGACAAAAGATGACTAGAAAAACAGACTGGACAGAAGCAAAGCAGTCTCTTTCTCACTAGCTAAAGATCTAGTTGAAGAACCAGATCTTTACAACTTCTCAGCTAGAGCAGGGTGAAAACTATCTGGATCTTGTGGGAAATTTCACTCCAGAGGAGTGAGGAGCTGCTATAGAAAAGTTCACTTTGGGGGTCTTAATATATGACATTCTTAAAGAATCAAAGAATCTTAGAGCATGCCAAACTTGCCACATTAAACTGAACAGGCCTATATTGTGGGAAACAGATAGACCCTCAAATAACCAAGCCCTGTGCTGTGTAGGGCTTTATAAGTACATGAATCACACCTGGAAACACCATCTTGAATCATACCTGTGGCAACCAGTGCAGCTTATTAAGCAGAACTGATATATCTGAGGCATGCCCAACACTGCTTGTGGCGCTCTGCTCTGGTTCAGTTGAAGTTCCAATCCATGCAGACTGCATTGCAGTATTTTTCACCAGGTCATGAGTAGCTATCTGAAGACACGCACCCCTCCCAGTTTAAGATAATTATAAATATGTATTTACCATAAAAGATAACATCCAATGAGGCTTTTAACATTCATACAGTGCCAAATTAATATCTGGTATTATCATCTTTAATTTAATATGAAAATAATGAAAAATTACAACTGAGCTAATTTGCATTTATAACTAACACAATAAGGGAGCTGATATATTCATATTTAGTATTTGGATATTCAACTTAACATTGCAAAATGGCTAATTATTTCTGATTATTAAAAATCCCTTCCTCATCATTAAGCATGTAATCAGAATGGCTGGAAAGATTTCTTTGCATTGTGGACTATTTGTGTTGACTTTAAAATTCTATTTTTGCATATTAACATTTTTGTCAAAGTGATGATTTCCAGCCTTATTAGGAGCTTATTAGCAGCTAAATCATCCCACCTAACTTATTATCTAAATGGCAGATTACCAAATAGAAATAAATAGTGTTACCAAGGTGTCCAAAGGAACTATCAAATGTTAAATGTCATGATTTGGCTATCACTTTTTTTCTTCTGTTCAATTATATTCTCATACATTCTCATAGACTGCCTGGACAAGTACCTGCAGTTTCTTGGTAAGGTTTTTCAGAAGGGTCTAAAACAACTCACCACAACCAACTCACCACAGCCATTTTGCTTCAGCCAACTCACTGCGGGACAACTCACCATGGAACAACTTGCCACGGGACACGAGTCGAAGAAATAATCAAATAGAATAATTAAAGCATGCCAAAGGAGCAACAAAATAAAATCTAAATGACAAAAATTAAAATTGTTTTAAAAATTATTTTAAATAATTAAATTGAATTGGTGAATTAATCCCACATCAAGTTGTCCCGTGGCAAATTGGCCATGATGAGTTATCCCATAGCCAGTTGACCGTGGCGAGTTGGTTGAGGCAAGTTTTCCCATTCCGTTTTCAGAAGTGGTTTACCGTTGCCTCTTTCCTAGGTCTGAGAGAAGGTGATTGGCCCACTTGACTTCAAAACCCAAGGCAAGGCTACTCACATTCTCTCAGTTTCTAACCTAATATCTTAACCACTGAACCAAACTGGCTTTCATTGACTGTCTTAGAGCCTTGCTAAATACAAGGGTAGGATTGTACTCTGCAACAGAATATAGTTCTCTTCTGGAGAATTGAATGACAACTAAAAATGTGAACATTAATTTTCGCTGTTCAAATGTTCATATTGAAGTGAGACTGGCTGAGCCAGTGGGAACAGTCAAATGAGGAACTAATCTGGAATCTTTATGGCAGCATAAGAGAACAAAGTCTGATACCTGCCCAAATGCCATTGAACTTTAGCTAGTCTGACCCAATTACCTGTATGAGAAGATTCTTCTGTTATAAACTGGGGCAATAAAATTGCTACCTGAACTCTTTCTGTGTGTTTTTATATACCTGATGTTTTTATATATATAAAGCAGTATTTTTCAAGCCTTGGGATGTTGAGACGGGTGGGCTTAAACTCGCAGAATTCCCCTCACTACCATGCTGGCTAAGGAATACTGGAAGTTGAAGTCCACCCATATTAACCTTGCCAACACTAATGTAAAGACACCTTCATCTTGAGCTTTGCGTTTGTCAACCAGTATTTTTTGTATTCTTAATTCTAGCTAAAAATATAAATCATGCTATAAATCAGTGGCTAAATAATAGCATGTTGATGCACCAAGCATATAAAGGTTTACTAAACCAGAACTACCCAAGGGTAGTATGTGTGTGTTACCTTGGCCTGCCATGCATTTTATAGGTTCCAGCTAACAAGCCCAGTGTTTTAACCTCTGAGCAGAGGTAGTATTCAGCCGGTTCAGACTGGTTCAGGCTAACCGATAGCGGTAATTTTGAGTAGTTCAGAGAACCAGCAAATACCACCTCTGGCTGGCCCCGCCTTCCCACCCCCACTTTCCCTGTCCTATATTTCCTTGTTTTTTAGCTCAGCCGATTTGCGTAGCAGAGCGGATTGCCACACCTGAGCTAAGCTAAATAACAGCTCACCTCACCAGTGCTGACACCGAGGGCGGTCTTTTCAAGCACGCGTGCAAGCGCACAGCTTGAAAATGCGTGTCAGCAAAACAGATGCACATCCACATTTTCAGTGCTGGGCTAACCGGTAGGTAAATTATTAGAATACCACCTCTGCCTCTGAGCCACCACACCACCTCTATTCCTTTTGAACATACCAAATTCTTCTGCCATTTTTCCATCTGTCTATATTGACAACAAACTCTCTCATAAAAGCTGCTTGTCATCTGTTCCCTTTGGTGGGAGACACATGTCCCCCTCTTGTGAACAAGAGGATCAAAGGGAGAGGGATGGAGGAGGAAAGAGTTTTCTTTCTGATTCTCTGTGCAAAGTCATCAGTTCATCTCACTCCATTTTGGTATTTCTACTCAAACTTAAGACTTACACTCAGGGGTGGGTTCTGGATCCTTTTGCTGCTTGTTCGCTCAGGGTCACGCCGTACATGCACATGCAAAGCACGTGGGCACGCACGTGTGCAGCAATCAAAAAATAGCTTCTGCACATGCGCAGAAGCAAAAATTAGCTTCTGTGCATGCGCAGAAGCAAAATCCAAGATGGCAGCGCCCACAGAGACACCGACGGAACTGGCTCCGTGATGTTATTGCCAAGCTACTAACAGTTCTAAAGAACCGGTTAGAACCAGTAGGAACCCACCTCTGGTTACACTATGGATTCAAACACACTGAGCAGCACGCTAAATGGAGCACGGATGAGAAAAGATCTGAACTGAAAGACTAAGAAGCTGCTCCAAAAGAGGTAAGGAAAGTCTGTTTGTTTCTTATTTTTTTCTTTCTTTGGAATGAAGGGTGCTGTACCCTCATCCACTCAAGAGAAATGCCCAGGAAATAACCAGATTAGGCAGAGGGAACAGGAGGAAGGAAGGGGAGGAAGGAAGAGAAAGGAGGGAGGAGTTCCCTAGCTTGAAGAAGGGATTAAGATTCTATGTACATTAAAGAACCAAACTCTAGCTTGTACTATTCCATCCTTCCTTTCCCATGCAAATAAATATAGACTAATTGTTCACCACTAATCCACAGGTGAAAAGAAGGTAAAAAAACTGGAGATTCACTTATAAACTGTAGAAAGGCACCTTCAAAAGGGGATAGTCAGGCAAGTATTTCAAGAGAAATTGACCATGCAGGGCAGTGAGCAGTGAAAGGGGACATTCATTTCTACAGTAAAATGAAGCACACCAAGCAAACAAAATACCACAGGGTTCAAAATACTTCTGTGGGCACAAGTTGGAAAATACTGTATTTCATGTATAGCAGAAACAGAAGAATTGAGGTTGCCTTCTGCTGGACTGAGGATGGATAGTGAATAATGTGTGTTCCTGTCTTGGAGAAACAGTCAAAGGCCTTTATTTGTTCTGTGACAACCTATTCATGCAGATCAGCCCTAAGTGAACATGCAAGGTAAGAAAATATTTGATTTCTCCGACAGACCACATTTCTGGCCCATGCTTGCTATTTATGCATTCTTGGGGCATAAGTATACATGCTGTACTCAATTCATGAAGTTACACATATACATTTGTTCCACAGATATTGAACGGGATGTAACTATTCCCCTGGACTGTTTAGTAGTATGCCAGTTGATGAACTGCAAGCCTTCATTTACATAGAACTTCTCTCTGCAAGTTGCCTTGCTACAAAATATTTTTGAATTCACCTCTTTCATTCTGATGGATTCTGTTTACAGATACCTCAACTATTGTGGCTGTTTCTGAATGAACTAATACACCATCCTTCTCTAGAGCTGCAATAGCTCTCTATAAAGTCATTTTATTTATTAACCATTACTTGAACAACAAATTCTTGTTTTGGTTTCCAATCAGGTTTGGGTCACATTGGTGGACAGATTGCAGGCATATACAATGGAAGAAGGGTATCTTTCTCCTATATTTCTGAAATTTTGCATGCTTTAGTACCACTGAAGAGTTCTGATTTGGGATTACTAATTAGCCATGAGTATGAATGCTGCATAGGAAGTATAACTAAACATAAATATGTGTCTTAAAGTTTAGAAAGCCTTTTTTAAACCTCATGGCACACATGAGATTTAAATGCCCATTTTTATATACTATAGACCAGGGGTGTCAAACTCAATTTCATTGAGGGCCACATCAAGATTGTGTTTGACCTTGGGGGACGACGACACTGGGTGGGCATGGGAAGATCGACTTCACTTGTGTCAGGAGCACCTGTGGTGGCCAGAGCACTCTACTATAGAAAATGGGCTCACAAGCTCTGTTTTTGCTGCGACAGCCTCCTGCAACCCTCTGCCAGCAAAAATGGAGCTTGGGAAGGCCGCATGCAGCCTTTCCAAGCGCCATTTTTGCTGGTAGAGGCACCATGGGCCAGTCCTTCACTGTCCTTCACTCTCAGGGCCAGGACGGCCCCATGAGGCAGATCTAAGCACCTCGTTGGTCGGATCCAGCCCCCAGACTTTGAGTCCACCCCTGCTATAGACGGTCTAGGTTTGTTAAAGCTTCTGTAAGAATGAAGTGAAAGAGATTGTTGACTACCACACTAGAAAATGTCCAAGACGTAGGACATTTTAATAGAATTTGTAAAAGCGTTTTCACACATTCTTTCATTTATATACACTTAAGGAAATGCTCAGTTTGCATATCTGCACCTCTGCAAAGAAGGAATTAGTTTTTGGACTGAATTGTCTGTCCACTATCGGATCAAAATGAACTGTCTTCCTGAAAAACTGCTGAGTAGTGGAAATATTAAGTATGGTAGAAAAACTATGTCACCAATTCTACCTTCCAGACTTTAAAAGGGCAGGTACATAAAGAAAAGAGTGCAAAATTGTCTATCTAGTAAAAATCACTCAGATAAAGAGATTGAATTGGGCCAAACAAGTTCCAATAAATATCAGCACTGTAATACTAAAGATTCAAAGGCATTGATTCCTCCATTCTTAGGAATTCTTACATTGTAATGTCTAGAATTCAACCCTTTTTGTCCACGTCCCAAAGTCACTACTGAATAACAGTGCTTGCGTCTTAAGGCTTTAACACAATAATAAATTCAGAGGAAAAGCTATACCGGTATATTCACTGTTCTGAACTGGGTCACGCTGGCAAGGACAGATGCTAGTTAGACTCAGTTTATTGCATAACCCATCCTCCCGTGGGACTAATAAGGCTCTACTCCAAGCCCCCTAGCAGCCAACTCTCACTGTCAGTACTACATGGTCCCACAACCTGAGTCCTGCGGCTGTAACAAACAGAGTCCAAAAATCGAAGTCCTAGTTCCAAAAAACACGAAACAAAACCTGAGATTCACATGCAAAGCTCAGTCTCCACACGGCAAAGTCCGAGGTTCTGAAAATGCAAGTCAATGTCCAAGGTTCACAGGCAAAATTCAGGGTCAGCAAGGCAAGTCCGAAGTTCAGAGTCCACAAAGCTAGGAAATAAGATTCAAGGTCCACAAAGGCCAGGAGGGTGTCCACTGAAGCAAGCAATTGTTCCTGACAAATGCATCTTCCCCCACCTTCGCCTAAATCACCTCACACCAAGGTGTTCCATGTGATGAGGGGTGGGGCTGCTTCCTCACAAGCATCGTCCCTGATCTCCTCTGTGCCTCCCTCTGCTCTGCTCTCCTCACCTGCAGATCAGACAAATTGCCATACAAACCCAGGCAATTTGTCAAGGCAATCTAGCCAAGCTGCAAGGGCATTTTATGCTTCTCAGCAGAAATCACATACAATCCCCCATGCAGTAAAAAAAATGGCACATCCACTTGTGGGATTATGACTCAATGTCTGAATTAACTTTGCCTTTGGAAAGCAAAAGTGACTTGGAAGTTAGCCCAATGTGAAACCCATTGCTGGACCATCCATTTCAACGCTGATTTGGACCCCATGCTAAAAATGTGGACTTTTCTTGATATAAAATCTTAACACCGGAGGCAGCTGTTCCTCATCAGAGGTGATCTGTAGCCTTTCATCATCACTGGTCTTCATCAGCCAATCCTTTCCTGCAGGTGGCTCATGGTCTGATCACCATCCCTCTCCATGCCAGACAGGCATGGAACTGAGTCATCCTCAGTTCCCAGACTGTCCGGGCATAGGATGGTCTTGGTTCCAACTCCTCCTCCTCTGCCTTCTCCTCCTAGCCAGCATCTGACAAGGCCATCATGTTCATAATGGAGCAATTAAATAAGGATTTTTCTCACCATGACTACATTTTGAGATCTTTTTAAATATCTTACCAAATCCACTGATTGCCCAATTATCTTGATCTGTTTCAATCTTTTTTTTCCCCTAGATTACGAAACTGAGGGTCCCAAACAATGTTACAACCCTGAACTAAAGAGCCCAGCTCCAGCTATACCAAGTGACTGCCTGGGTGTGGGAAATACCATTTAAGACTTAGAAAATTAGAAAATTGAGAGAGTACGTGCTAGAGAGTTGTTTAGTGTTGTGGTGGATTAATGTGGTCTGGGATATATGTTATTCTCTCTCTCTCTCTCTCTCTCTCTCTCTCTCTCTCTCTCTCTCTCTCTCTACTATCTCCTTGTTGTTTCTTAAATTGTTGTTTTCTTATTAATGTGCCCTTGATGATCTAATGCTCCTATCTGGTTATTTTTTTAACTACATTCTGGGATTCTTAAAGTGTTGTTTTAGTGCTGAAAAATATGGCCTGGATATGGGTTCTTTTACCTTTCTCTGATAGTATTCAAGTAGTAGGGAAGAGACAGGTGTTAGGTAAAATAAGGTACTTCCTATTACAGTTATTTCTTTCTGCCTCCTTTTACTGGGGTTGGGGGGCATGCAAGAACCACATGTCTTGTATATTAAATGACAAAATGGGCAAATTTGCTACTGGCTAATCATGTTATGCAAGTATGTTGCCTGAGAAGGGAGATCAAAGGACCTGTCTTTCCAGTCTGGGACTAGAATTGGATTAGTCTTGAGATTAGTCTTTGAGATTCAAGAGAATGTGGGTGTCTGGCAAGAATTGTCAAACATGGCAGAAATGAAAGAGAAAGATGCATGGCTGCCAGATTAGATGTCATCACAGAAACATCTATGAATCCTTAGCCCAACCTTTCACACCCATTTTGTTGCCACAGATGGCAGAATTGATACTAACAAGAGTCTTATCTACTTCTTCATGTTTTAGTGGCTAAAAAAACAAAGTATCCTACTTTATAATACTGGCCCATCTGCTCACCAAAGCAGACTTTGTCTGCAAGGAAACCAGCAACATTATCCAACTAACCTACAGACATCTTGTTCTACCCATCACCACCTGAACAAGGCTAATCAGGAATCCATAGATGCATTAAGAACAGAGAATTTATGCTTTGCTACTCTTATTGTTCCCATGTGGGCTAGAACATGAGTTCTTACCAGTGCATGCTTATATTCACTTCTTGTTTTATGGCATCATCAACTGAGGCATAATTTCAGTTGCTTAATTTTATTCAGTTCCTCAACAAACTAAGGAGCCACCTGGGAACAGTGTTGGAAAAGAGGCCTTGTAGGAGCAATCTAATTCAGTGCTATGACTTGCTATGACCAAGAATGAGATGGTGCTGCCTACCAAATTGTCAGGGAAATTGCCAAGTCTTTATAAAATCTTCTGGATCCATTACGTAAATAGATGAATAATGCTAGGATATCTATTAGCTCTGGCGAGTTAATATATATAGCTCTCAAAATCTCTAGTTTGGAAATGAAATGGCAAAAAATATACTCTCATGTTTTCCATGTTTCCATGTGATTTATTTCAAAGCCAAGATCAAATCATGTGTGGGCTAACTGAACCACTTATCTGGAATGGTTCAGGGCAGTGGTGGCGAACCTATGGCACACGGAGCCATTTCTGAGGGCATGCAAGGCACTGCTCTGTAAAAAAACAACCCAACAGGCAAACTGGAAGTGACTTCCGGTTTGCCTATAGGGTCATTTTTCGTCTTCCAGAGGCTTAAGGAGGCTTCTCTGAAGCCCCTGGAGCGTTCAAAATGGTCCAGCAGGCAAACCGAAGTCACTTCCGGGTTGCGCGTTGCATCATTGTTTACCCTCCTGAGGCTTCAGGATGCTCCCCTGAAGGCCCCGGAGGCTTCAGGATGCTCCCCTGAAGCCCCCAGAGGGTTTAAAATGGTCCAGCAGGCAAGTTGAAGTCACTTCCGGTTTGCCTGTTGGGCAGTTTTTTACCTTCCGGAGGCTTCAGGACGCTTTCTGAAGCTTCCGGAGGGTAAAAGACGGCCCCACAAGCAAACCGGAAGTCCACTCCCGAACTTCCGGTTTGTCCGTAGGGTTGTTTTTCGCGTTCAGGAGGCTTCCCTGTAGCCTCCAAAGGGTGAAAAACAGCTCCACGGGCAAAAAGGAAGTCCCGTTGGGCCGTTTTTCACCCTCTGGAGGGCAAAAAACAGCTCAATGGGGGCGCACGCATGCATACACAGTGCAGTGTGCGTTGGAGGGGAGGTTGCATGCTGGCACGTGTGAAAAAGGTTTGCCATCACTGGTTTAGGGTTTCCTGCCTGAGCAGAGGGTTGGACTAGAAGACCTCCAAGTTTCCTTCCAACTCTGTTATTCTGTTATACTTGTGACAAGGTCATGAACTCATCAACTGTAGTGGGTTCTTTCAAAGACCAACATTATGTACATGACCATATGGATGTCTGAGAAAAGCTGGGCTATATTGGAAAATAATTATAAGTTATTATTTATTCTTTTTTGAAGTTATGGGAAGTTCTTGGGACAACATCCACTAAAAAGGGGGGTCTTGCTTCAAAGTGTGAGCTGTAATGTGAGCTGTAATTTAACTTTGGGTCATAATGGGATTGGATTTTATAATGACATATTTTATTTTTATAATATGTCATAGCTACTGTGAGGCAACTTGAAGCCTCTTTCCCAACATTTTCAGCAGAAGGTCTATCTTGCAGACATTCTAGAACACAGGTATCAAACTTGCCGCATCACATTGCCATCACATGATGTTTTGTGATGTTTTTCCTATTCGTGGAGCTGGGGTGGGTGTGGCCTGAGCATGATACATCCGCCCCGTGTGCCGCCAGTTTGACACCCCTCTTCTAGAATGAAAAAAAGAGTACTCGTAGTACTCTTGAAGAGGTACATAAAGAATACTGGTAAGTGGAAAGTGTTCAAGGTTCATGGTTAGTGTCCTGATATTATTGGCTTTATGCTTGTTTGTTTATTTAAGGGATGGTCCACACAGCCAAATTCCCTTTCACCCTATTCAAACCTTTCTAAGCCCTTCTCACCTGCATCCCATTTTAAAGGAAACATTACAGGAAGAGTTTGAGAAACGTTTTTATATGCAATTCACCTTTTTGTGTGATTTACTTAACTGTCCAAGTAGCCAACTATGTTATAATCAAAAGACACTCCTCAGAAGTCAGTTCCTCGTGGTTCAGAGCAACTTTTTCCTTTTTAAAGGTTCTTTGAAGAAAAACTTCTTTCCCCATCACTTTCTTGGTCTTCTTGCTTCCTCTCAACATGGAATCTTTCCACGCAGCCTAATCTAATTGATCTTTCCTGCAACCTGCACCCATTTTGAACAATATTCTAAAAGTCGCTAAAGTAGCAGGCTGATGTTTTATTGAATTACAGGAGCAGAATTCTGTGAGTTGGGAGTCTTGCACATGTTACTATAACATTAAAAAGATAGAAAGTCCTTTGTGGGAATCTGATTACAAGCTCTGAGATGTCCTGAGCATAATGGACATTTTATGCCAACATCCTGCTAAGAAAGAGAGTGATCTGGAATCCAATCATACTAACATTTTTCTTTAAATTATGAAATGAATTATATAACAGATAAATTAGTGAGGAAAGCATATGATCAGGACCTACGTATGTCTGATTGTAGTTGAATTGCCCTTCATTTTGAGTTTTTGCAGTAATTTTTTAATGTCTTGCAGTTCTCTGAGTTCCCACATGGTGTCCCAGTGGGATCACAAAGAAGCAGTCAACAGACTTGGAAAAGTAAAAATCAAAACAGACAAAGCTTTGTAAACTGAAATCATTGCATTGAATTTTTCATTATGGAAACTAAAGCGCAAAATGGAAACTGTGACTAAACAAATTGCTCAGCTTCATATAGTTATTTGCAACCTGTTTTCAATACGGGAAATAAGGATTTCTTCTAGGAAATACTTGTAAAAACCATATCTAATAATATGCATGATCTTTCCTTAAAACATATAAAGTAATATTTGGAAATAAAACAATATGATTTGTTTTATACACAATCCTGGCATAATACCTATATTCTGGAGGGCTTTGCTGAAGTATATCAGAATAATATATCCTGTTTTTCTGTATTATATCAAGTTTTGAAAATGTAGATATAAAATGTGGAATCTGTTTAATTATTTCTTGCAACCTGATGTGAGGTGAAAACAAATTGGGTTCCTCTTGCATCTAATTAATGAAGCTTGTTTAGCAAATTTTCCTGATCTTTAGTATCAAAAGATAAATGCAGGTCATCTGTCAAAAAAGTTACAGAAATGTTAGTTTGCAAAATGCTTGATTTCTTAAGATAAGTAGTGAAAACAGACATACAGCAAACCTACTGTCTCTATACTACATGTACACCAGTAGTGGGTTGCTACCGGTTCTCCTCTAATCTAAGAACTGGTAGCAATGGAGGCAGAGGGAGGCTCCGCCCCCCCGCCCCGCCCCCCAATGTCATCACAGATGATCTACACATGCACAGAAGCGCCGCGTGTGCACTCACAACCAGAACCGGTAGTGGAGGTAAGTAAAACTCAACCCCGATGTACACAACTATTTGCATAGACCTCATCACATTAATAGGCATAAATATCATGAATTTCTTTTAAGTGAAAGTTGTCCGGCAGGAGCTACAGCCCACGCAGTGCAAGCTGTCCAAGCAGCAGGCAGAGGCAGTAGGCGGGGAGGTCCCCACGCACTTTCCACCTCTTGTGCGCGCACCAGGGGCGAGGCTCCTAGTCATGCACCCTGAAATAATGTCTCCCCCCAAATGAGTCCCAGTGCTTGTTTTGGAGCCCCAAAAATATAAGACTGGATCTTATTTTGGGGAAAACATGGTATTGCCACAGAAAAGGAACTTCACCTCATACATACATACACATATCTGCCAAAAACATGTAACTATAATATAATCTTGCAAGATCAAGTGGGTTGAATCAATTCTAGTTGGAACAGGTGATTCTGCAGATGCACCTGCAGATGCAAAGCCAGAGTAATTTATAGGAAAATCTTAAATTTTACAGAGAAGTAAATTGTCAACTGATCCATAAAACCAGCTGCACGCTTTCAGTATTATAAGCACAGTGAATATCAAATATGAACCATTTACAATTTCTGACCAAACATTAAGGGCAGCTCCAAGGGTGGTATTCAGCAGGTTCTGGAGAACCTGTAGTAGATATTTTGAGTAGTTCGGAGAACTGGCAAATACTACCTGGGATGGGAATGAGGATTTTGAAGTATCCCTCCCCTGCCACGCCCACCAAGACACACCACACACACCAAGCCACGCCCACAGAACCGGTAGTAAAAAAAAATGAATTCCACCACTGGGCAGTTCCATTAAATCACATTGCAGTAGTCCAGATGGCTTGCAATGAAGGCATGGTTTACTCTATCTGACTATTCCTGCACCAAATAAGGTTGCAATTACTACAACAGGCAAAGACAGGCAAGGTTTCTGGCCATGGGCTTTGACTGCTGTTGAAGCAGAAGTTGTAGAGGATCTTCCAATTGCAAACCTGCTCCTTCATAGGTAATGCTTGCTCATCTATAACACAAGTGTCAACAGAGAAACCCAGTGAGTTGTGCTTCAGTCTTTTTATTCCCATCCAGACCCTTGTAGCCTCCAGGTATGAGAAGAAGACATCAATAGCATCCCCTCTACAGTGCAGCTGCAATATAAGTATGCTGATGTATGGCACCCCAAACTCAGATGAACTCTCTCATTGATTTTTCAGCAGGGGAGAAAGCACCAGGGGTGGGTTCTAACTTACCTTGCCACCGGTTTGCTTCCTCCCGTGCCACATGGCCGCACCTCGTGGGCACGTGAGCGCTTCGCACGTGCATGCATGCACAGTGCAAAAAATTACAAAAATTCTCCCCCCCAAAAAAATGGCCAAAAACAAGATGGTGATGCATGCGCAGTGCCGGAAGCTGAGCTTCTGTACATATGCACAAGAAAAAAAAACAGAAAAATTCCCCCAAAATTCTTTTTCCCCAAAAAGAAATTCCCCCCCAAAAAATGGCAGTGTCCACAGACCAGAACCGGTTCCATGACGTCACCAGTAGCTTACTACCTACTCTATAGAACTGGTCTGAACCTGTAGGAACCCAACTCTGGAAAGCACCTTATATATTACTCTCTTATCCGCCACCCAATATACTGAAATTGAAGATATTTCCATTGAGGAAGGAGCAGTCTCCAGTTCCTAACCCTGCAGTCATTTCCAGGAAGATATCATGGTTATTAGTACTGAAAGCTGCTGAGAGATCCAATAGGACCACAAAGGTCACACTACTCTCATCCAGATCCTTAAACAGGATATCTAAGAGAGCAGTCAATGCTGGTCTCAGTTCCATTCCCAGAGCTGAATCCCAACTGAAAGAAATTAATATAATCTGTTTATTCTGGAGTGCCACAAAGTTGATCTGCCAATACCATCTCAACAAACATCAACACAAAAAGGAGGCTGGAGACCAGACAATAGTTATCCAAAACCTCTGGAGCGTCTGAAGAGTCAGTCTATTCAGAAAGAGCATTGCCACGGCTCCCTTCAGGAAGAGAGCCATATGGAGACCTTTCAGAAGTAACCTAGAAGTTAGCAAAATATGAATTAAGCCCCAGGAAAACAAGAAGAATTAGAAAGAAGCTAAATATGAGTTCACTTTGTTGTAGGAGGGAGGAAAGAGAAAACTCTCAGCTTTTCAAGTTACTGTTCTTGTAGCCTATATCAATAAAGCAGAATTGCAATATTGTATTTCTTGGATATGACTTGGTCTACTCAAAGGTCTGACTCTTCAAGACTTCTGTCTCTTTCTGCAAAGACAGCCATCCAGGAGCCGTGGTGGTGCAGTGGTTAGAATGCAGTACTGCAGGCTACTTCTGCTGATTGCCCGCTCTCAGCAGTTTGGCAGTTCGAGTCTCACCGGCTCAAGGTTGACTCAGCCTTCCATCCTTCCAAGGTCAGTAAAATCAGGAGCCAGACTGTTGGGAGCAATAGGCTGACTCTTTAACCGTTTGAGAGAGCTATAAAGCACTGTGAAGTGGTACATAAGTCTCAGTGTTATTGCTATTGCTACCGAGATCTAAAGGTTGTCTCTCCATATCTATTCACTGAAACAGCGAGGACAGGCACTGAACACATGGATTCCCAAACTTAAAGTCTGATACAAACAACAGTCCTGCTGAGTTCCAGCCAAAATGAAATAAGTCCACAGTACAATGAAGCTCATGTTAGACATTTAATTCATATTAGTCTCAATGGTCTCACTCGTCAACGGATCTGAGTTTGTTATTGCATGTATGTAAAAGAATACATGCTAAGAAAATATACTTGGGGTATTTTTTAAAATTAGGCTTGCAGAAAATTTGGTTACATGCATTGATGCTTCCCCGACAGCATGGATCAATATAGACATTTGCAGTTTTATAGTTTGCAATTTGAAACCTGAATAAACAACATCTACTTAACCAACGAAATGCTTTTCACATATCTCCCCTGTTGTACATTCTTTTATGCAATCCAATTTCAATTTGGCTAACATGTGTTAATTTCTTATTGTATATGGAGAGCAACAAGTAATTTTAATGACGCATTATTTTTTCATGCTGAGCTACTTTGACCTATCCTATAGTGAACAGTTGGGAAATTGTACCCCAAACTAATGATCTCAGTTGCCTATAGATATACTAAACATTTTTATAACCATATTTTTCACAAAGCATTTAGAATTGGCTGAGGACAAAAATTCTGCATGGCCTGAGCACTGTTACTTTTCATTAAAGTCTTTTAATGAAAGATTTTGGTCTTTATTACCAAACAGGAAACAGCTAAAATATTCAATTTCTATTTTATTTTATTTATAAAATGTATTTGCCGCCCATCTCCTATCCAACGACTCCAGGCAGCTTACATCATAAAAAAAACATTGAAAAACATTAAAACAAATCAGTGAGTCGAATGCCCTGCTTTGAGTAGTCACATTTGCTCTTCTAATATATTTTAGATTACTTCTCTCCAGCAGTTTTATGTTATAAAAATGTATCTTTATTATAATAATTTCTAAAGCTTGTGAAGAATGCTATCATTAAGGGATAATTGCTGTAGCTACATATTAAGCACACATTTAGTAAAATACCCATACAGGTAACAATAGCTACTTTGGACAATGGGACTGTCTCCCATAATAACTGGCAAGGGTGAAAGCTGTTGGAAATGAACGATTCATCAAACTTGCTATGGTGGGTTCCCATTGTTTTTTATAATTTTACACCAGAGGAATAGTATTATGTCCTTTATATCCATATAATTATTACCCATAGCTGTAGTGACAACTTAGGGGACGCTGTGGCTTAGTGGCTAAAACACTGAGCTTGTCGATCAAAAGGTTGGCAGTTCAGCTGTTCGAATCCCTAGCGCGACATAAGGGGATGAGCTCCCGTTATTTGTCCCAGCTTCTGGCAACCTAGCAGTTCGAAAGCACATAAAAAATGCAAGTAGAAAAATAGGAACCACTTTGGTGGGAAGATAACAGCTTTCCGTGTACCTTCATGCACCTTCGGCATTTAGTCATGCTGGCCACATGACCACAGAGACGTCTTCAGACAGCACTGTCTGTGTGGGGGAACCTTTATCTTTTACCTATAGCGACAAGTTAAAATGGAACTGAATAAATATAAAAATTGTATTAAACAAGCATCCTTACTTCAGTAATGAGATAGAAGAGCCTTCTTTGCAGTGGCTTCTGCCCTCTGGATCATCTTCCCTCTTGAGATGAGATCTGCCTTCATCATTCTGGCCTTCCAGAAGAACCTTAAAATCTGACTCTGTTAGTTAGTTTGAAGTCCCAGTGGGAGTCCACTAGGTTGGAGGTGGTTGATCTATCTCCGTATTGTCTGTGCTCTTGATTTAAACTTTTATTTAATTGTTGCTAATCTTAATTGTAATGTTTTTATACTTAAGTTTCATTCTATTGTAAGCTATCCAGAGTCGGTCAGGACAGTGAGATGGGTGACATATAAATTTATAATATAAATGTAAATAAACAAGCAAACAAACATTTTTGAACCACCACCACTATCAAAAAACTAGACAACCCAAACATTGCAAGAGGGAACAGTAGGTTTGCTCAGAAGAGTGGAGGATATTTTTCAGCAATCCATCACTTCTCTCAATAGATTTCAAATTACAGCTGTGATTTTATTCAAAAGAATAGACTTCCATCTTGATTTTTTTTAACCTCCCTCCCAGCCAATCGTCTTGCTACTTTTTCACAAAAGTATCTTGAAGACAGAAGGGAGTGTGATATTGGTGGTATCTTCCTGCGAAATGGGACAAGAGGGTTTCTTTTTGAATAACCTCATGAAGAAGCAACTCAAGACAATCCCTTATTGTTAGAGATAGCAAATGTGCACTGATTTTCTGGGTTGTTCTGTGTGCTCAGCTATTACTCAGAATCACAACCGTGTTGGCCAACAATTCTCTGAGGATTTGATTCATCCACTTATAATTGTGTACATGCCCATGATGCCCCAACATCTGAAGATAAAAACAACCCCTCTTCATGGCAGTGGTGAAAACCATTTTTTTTACTACTGGTTCAGTGGGTGTGGCTTGGTGGGCATAGCTGGGGAAGGATATTGCAAAATCTTCATTCCCACCTCACTCTGGGGCCAGCCAGAGGTGGTATTTCCTGGTTCTCCAAACTACTCAAACTTTCTGCTACCGGTTCTCCAAAACCTGTCCGAACCTGCTGGATTTCACCCCTGCTTCATGATGATTAAATGGCCAGTGTTTGGACAATGTTGCCAACTGTAGAATTCCACCATTCAGTGGCCAACAGCAAAGCAAGAAAAATTCCTGGCACCATTTCATCTCCCAGCACTTCAGATGTTTGGAGAGGATAAGTGAGGACTTGGTATGAGAAGGAGGAAAGAAGGTGATGGAATGAAGTGAAGGAGAGACGAGAAGATGCTGCTGAGGAAAGAAAGGTGAAGGAGAAGAGAGAAGAGCAGAAGACTGGGAAAGAGAGTAGTAATGTAGATTCTGCTAAAAGAGCATGGAGAAAGACTGAGAAGAGAAGAGGAGAAATGGTGAAGGATGAGTTATATGTGGGTAGTTGTCCCCATAGTGCTATAGCTTGGAGAAGAACCAGTCTCTGTATAGGTTTGTCTATGTTATCCATGGACCCGGACCTGTTTTAGAGTGGAAAAAGATCTAATCTAAAATGTTTTGTTTTCATTTCCCTCAAACAGGCATCCTAGAGACATAATCTTATGGGAGGGAAAAGAAGGAAGAGCTAGATCTACACAATGCACTTGTAGAAGGCTGTCCTAGGAGTAGAACCGTCCTCCTCCCGAAAGAGGCCATATATATATATATATATGTCAGTGTGAATAGGAGCCCAAGAGTAGCAATTAAGTGCATGAAAAACAGAAGCGGGTGTATGTGTATATAACTGATTTTATTAAATGGACTGCTTAATGTCTCATGTGCTTAAAAGCAATGTTGCACTCACAAAAAAATCTCATGTAGGTCAATGGGAGAAAAAAATGAGTTTGACACCCCTACTCTAGGCCATGAGTAGAAAACTCATGTCATCACGGTGGTGTCAAGTGACATATCAGGACTTTTTCCCCCTTGCTAAACTGGGCATGGGTGTGTCCAGCACATGACACAACTGGCCCACAAGCTGGGAGTTTGACAGCCCTGCTCTAGGCCATGGGTGTCAAACTCATGTTATCACGGTTGTGTCACATGATATATTGGGACTTTTCCCCCCTTGCTAAACTGGGCATGCATTTGGCCAGTGTGTGACGCATCTGTGGGCCATGGGTTTGACAGCCTTGTTATAAGTCATGGGTGTCAAACTCGCAGCATCACATTGCCATCACGTGACGTATTGCAACATTTTCCCCCTTCACGGACCTGGGATGGGCGTGGCCTGTGTGTGAGACATCCTGACCACGGGCTGCCAGTGTGACACCCCTGCTCTAGGCAAATCACCTGATAATAGTGCATTTGTCATGTCTCTGTGGATATTTTCCTCTGGCCTAAATGGTGCCTCCTTGACAAAAAAAGAAAAAGATCAACAAAGATCAAGAAAAAGCAGGAAGCTTGCAGAATTGCAAAGATATAATCGAGGGGACTCCCACAAGTTATTCAAGGGAGGACTAAGCTTGCCCAGATGGTGACAAAATGCTGAGGGGAAGAGAGAGGAAATACGGTAGGCAAAAATGCTAAAAAGGGAAGAAATGAAATTGAGGGTCTTGGAAAGGACTTGAGGGGCTCCTGAAGGGAAATTGCAGTGGAAAGGCCCAGGCATACGCAGGGATGTGGGCACTGGCTCCCAGATCATCTCCAGATGCTCAGCCTGACACCGTTCTACATCCTCCCACAAGTTCTGGGAGGGAGGCAGTCCCATTAATGTGGCCACCCTCCACTTTGTTCCAGGGAAAGCCTCTTTTGACCTGGTTTACTTGGGAAAAGGAAAAGGCTGAAGCTTCTTCCTCTGTTTCCCTTCCTTTTCCTTAGCTTGGTGGGACAACCTGGACACGTGTGTCTTTTCATGAACTGGGATTGTGGTTTGCGACCTTGAATGTTACGGCTAGTTTGTTAAATTGCTGCTTTACACCTTTACTCTGTGCAGCATCAAAAGTCATTTTTGTGATATAGGTAGCCATACAAATTGTTTAAGGAGCTAAATAAATATAACAATGACTAGATCAGGGGTGTCAAACTCAAGGCCCAGGGGCCAGATTCGGCACACTTAGGTGTTTAGATCTGGCTCATGGGGCGCTCTGGAAACAGCGAAGGACTGCCCACGGTGTCTCTGCCAGCAAAAACGGAGCTCAGGAGGGCCACCACAGGCACCCGCGACAAGAGTAATGGTGAGCTGGCCATGCCCATCCTGGCCACTCCCACTCCTTCCCCGCAAGGTCAAACATAATCCTGATGTGGCCCTCAATGAAATTGAGTTTGACACCCCTGGACTAGATTCTCAGAATCGAGACAACTGATTCAATAAGCTATGCTTAATAGGAATATTAAGGCTAAGGAACGAAATGGGAGTTGAAGCCAAAAATTAAAAGACATAAGAACTGGAGTCTACAAGGTTTATCTCTGCCTCCTTTAATCAGGAGCAGGCACAAACGCGCACACACAGAGAGCATTTATATAAAACCACACAGGCACTTTCCTATAACACACATTCTGGTTCTGATTCACATCTAGCTTCTACTATGTCCTAAATTGCTCCATATTTCCTGGGTCTCTACTTTCCAGTTCCTCAGACGTTCGACTGCTCCTCACTTGAAAGACAGAACGGGGCCCCTTTTTAAATATTAGCTCAAGTGAGAAGGCTTCTTATTTCTAAGTTGCTCAGAGTTTGGATTTCTCAGGTTTGATAGTATTTATTTATATTGGCTGGTTAGCTCTGATTAATGGAAAACAGTTAAGTCTTTCATTTTTAACTCCGTCACTTTGAGTTCCTGAGATAGGATTTCTTATTCTTGCAATTTTGTTTGCTCCTTCCTTCCCAATTCCACAAGGGTAGCAGGATAACCGCAAGACAAAAATCATTTTGGAAGCTCCAGCTCTCTGAGTGATTAGACCCGCAATCTTCTGGCCATCTACTTGGTCTCTAAAGCCAGAGAAACAGAATACGTTGCAGAGCTGGGAATCCAAATTCATTTATTTCAATTCCTTTTCCTGTTACCTTATTTTTTTGCCCCCACCAACTTTTTCTGCTGATGTTCTCTCTTTTTGTTCTCTCTGTTGGGACAGGTTTTCCTTTCCCAAGAACGCCTTTTTAAAAGTTTTACAACTTCCTGGATATTTATCTAAGGTCATGTTCGCCCATTCCTGATCATTTGCAAGGAGTGGCCACACGCAAATTGTCCCCAAGTGTGTCATGCTTTCAGAACACATATCAGGACAAACTCTAGATTGTTTTTTACAACTAGCAAGTGGGTGGAATTTAAAATCCTCCTCTGTTCAGCCTGATCCCAAGTAGAGTAACTCGTGTGTTTCCCATTAGACCAAAGAGGCTCTCCCTGCCTGGATGAGGCCTGGCACAGAGGTTCAGGAGAGCCTCTGTTTGTCCTCCCTCTGTCCTAAAAGCAGAGAGTTTCTGGAAGGGCAGCAAACGAAGATCATTGGACAAAGAAAACAGTCTGGAGAGTTGACTTCTTCTTCCTGGACTGCCTTCCCAGGAGAGCCACACTGAGCACAGAGGCCAATTAGCTTTAATGAGCTGGACAATCCCGCTGAGCCGTCCAGGGGTGGTTGGCTCCAGAAGCACCAGGGCTGCTGCTGCAACAATTGCCACTGTCTCCCAGGGCCGACAGGTCCAGCCTCTCCTTTGGGCCCTAATTTGATAGAGAAAACTTTTCTGGATGTTTGTGAGACAACTTGGCTCTCTCCCTTGCACCTGCCCTGTCTTGAGTCCCAGCTGGTATTTCCCCTCTGGCTTTTGCTAAGAGTCTGTTAAGTTTGCTAAGAGTCAAGAGGGCTACCATAAAAAGTAGGACTTTGAAGTGGAGGAGGGAGGGGCAACTTTTCTAGGAGCAAATTCCAGGCACACATGTGTGAAAAAAAGCAAACACAAACCTTGAAGAACAGGAAACCATGCGACCCTCTCCTTTGGTGAACATCAATGGATATTCATTGGCCATTATGTTCTCCATTTATGCAGTTTACTTCCATCACTCTTTCTGCATCAGTTTGCAAACTGTTCCCCTAAAGCTCTGGTGCCTTTTGGGGCAGGTTTTGTAGGCTTTTTTCCCCAGATGAACATTTTGTGGGATCACATCCTCCACTTCCTCCCTCCAAGACTTAGCAGGGAATCCGACAGGCTCTGGAAAAGGAGCAGATCTTATGATGCTCCTATCTGATTTTCTTCTAGAAAAGCTTTAGAACTTCTTGCCTTTGATGCTTTTTGGACTGCTAGTGCAAAACGCGGATGGCTATTATGGAACAGAATGTGGACAATTAATATAATTTTATTTTATTAATTGGGGCTGCTTTTGTATTTCTAAACCATACACTAAAAATGCAGGCATCTCACTGATATCTAGGGAAGTTTACCTCAGAGGGTCAGAATAACTGACAATCAACCAAGTAATACTGTAAAACAACAAACTTAAAAGCAGATAAACTATTACAGTGAATGAGAAAACAAAAACATGGATATGATGTCTGACGAAATCAAAAAGCATCCCGAGTGTCATTTAAAGCTGCAAATAATCCTTTTCTGAATAGAGTAGGGCTAATGACATGTTATTCTTCTGCAGTCAGTGAATCATATTTTAAATGTTGGGGTTGTTGAATGGTTGGCCTTTCCAACAACCTCCCCTTCCTTGGTGGGATCCCCCCTCCCCAGAAAGGACCTCCCATTTCTTTTGGGGAACCCTTGGCAGGAAGAAACCATTCCAGGGGTGGGTTCTAGATCCTTTTACTGCCGGTTCACTCAAGGTTGTGCCATATGCGGGCGAGTGCATGCAGCAATAAAAAATCCAAGATGGCGGTACCCACAGAGACACCAATGGAACCAGCTCTGTAACGTCATCACTGAGCTACTAATGGTTCTAAAAACCGACTAGAACCAGTAGGAACCCACCTCTGAACCATTCCCTTATCCCAGGACCATTAACTTCCTCAAAATCTCAAGGCTGGGTTAGTTGTATGGATTTCACTTCAGGTTTTGAAGCTCAGGCTGTGATCCAGATTTTTAGGAAATTCCACTGGACTGGATTTTTCTTGCAAGAGAGACAATACCGGCTCTCATTTTTTGTGCTACGTTCGTCCGTTCTCTTGATTTGGGGGAGTTAGTACTTCATTCAAACTCCATTTACTGTGTTTTAAAAATTGTAACTGGAGTCACACATTACAGGCAGTCTTCAACTTACGACTGGTCACTTAGTGACTGTTTCAAGTGACGATGAATCTACCAAAAGATATTTTGCAACCTGATTTCAAAGTTATGATGGCTACACACACACACACACACTCTCTCTCTCTCTCTCTCTCTCTCATTTGATTGCATTTTGGCTGCTTGGTAACAGGCTCATGTTTACAACCATTTGCGGTGTTCCACAGTCACATGGCTGCAGTTTTTAATGTTTTTGCCTGTTTCTGGCATTTACTTTCAGTTTCCAATAAAAGCTCCTATGGATTATAATGGATTTGTTTAACACTGCAACAAAAGAAATGTCAAAAAGCCTGGTCTGGTCACATGGGGACCCACTTAATAAGCACAATGACAATTATAATTCTGTTTTCAGTTACTCATCTATTTTTTGGGTTGTCATTTCACATATTTCACATCTAGGTTCACATTAAACCAGATTTAATGTATATATAAATGTGTTGTAGGAACACAGACAATACATCTGTCTGAAAAATGCTTATGTATAAATATACTATAAAGAGCTAAATACCACACATATCAATAAAGTGATCTACAAATGGAAAATCTCATCTGTGGGATTTTATTCATTCTTAAAAACATGATTTAAATAAAATCCACCAGATGGCAGTATGGCTCATTTATCAAGATTCCAGTACAAAATTCATAACTTATAAAGGTTTTTTCAGATTTAAAACAATGGTACATTATATTTAATTTGCATCATTTAATGCCACCGTTTTACACCAGTTATTTAGTCTCTCTCTCTCTGTAAAATTTCTCTATTATGGCTACACGTTTTCACAACAAACTTCAGGATTAAAACATAAATCTAAACTTTCTGTTCCTTATCCTTGCCTTTATACTCTCTCCTGATCTATGTGTGTGTCTATGTCTGTGTCTGTGTCTCTGTGTGAAAGAGAGAGAGAGAGAGAGAGAGAGAGAGAGAGAGAGAGAGAATTATTCTTGGTTGAATTGATCACAATCTTGGTCAAGTCGTGATTTAAATAAATGTATCTCTCTCTGCAGTTAAAGATGGCTAGGAAATCATTCCAAGACAGCAGGATATGTTGTTATTAAAAATGATTTATTTTGATCTTTCAGCAAAATGAATACCTGGCTTTTCCCACAGGCTCAAGGATTCATGTTCCAGAACTGAAGGCTTGGGGGACATGGATCTCTCCTTCCCTGATGCAACTTCCAGCTCTCTTGGCTATACCTGCCTCCTCTTGGCCACCAGGATGGGTTGCATCACCCAGCCAAGAAGAACAAGGACAGCTGGGCCAAGGGCCTGACTGGTGCCTTCCTGGCAAGCAGCCAAGGAAACAGCAGCTCTGGATTTGCTTCAAGGCTGGATGTGAGCAGCCCCAGGCATGGAGGTACAGCTGGAAGGCTCATTCGTCAGTCACAAGGCTGGCTGAGTAATTCCAGACTTCCTGCGTCCTCACAAATTCCAGACTTTAAGTGTCCTCATAGCCAAGGTCCAGGACTGCACAGCAGCTATGAGAAAAGAGAGGGTGTCCAGAAAATTCTAAATAGCCTGGGGAGAGTGAAAAACGGCACAACAGGCCCATGGGTGGGTTCTAACATACCTCGCCGGCGGTTCACTGCCTCATGTGCGTGCATGTGCAGTAAAACAAAGCCCCAAAAAATCCCCCCCAAAAAAGGCCGAAAACAAGATGGCGACACACGCACAGTGCTGGAAACTCGGCTTCTGCGCATGCGCAGAAGAAAAATCTGAATTAAAAAAAACATTCCAAAAAAAGGCCAAAAACAAGATGGCAACGCATGCGCAACACTGGAAACTTGGCTTCTGCGTATGCGCAAAAGAAAAAACATTCCCCCAAAGAATTTTTTTTTTAAAGATGGCGGTGGCCACAGAGCAGCAGAACCGGCTCTGTGACGTCACCAGTGGCCTGTTACCTACTCGGTAGAACCGGTCCGAACCAGTAGGAACCCACCTCTGGACGGGCCAACCGATAGATCTGAACCTTCAGTGAGGCCTGCGCACATGCGTGGGAGGGACAGCGCAGGGGAGAGCATGTTCATGTGTGGGGGAGGACATTGCATTATGGGTGTGGGCATGTACTCACACTCTTTTGGCAGAAAAAGGTTAGCCATCACTGTGCTAAGCCATTGTTACTTTAGTCATCATTTACTGAACAAACAACACACTATGTCCAAACCAGAGAGGTCACAATGGGACTTAATATTTTAAGTTATCCATCAGGAACTTTCTTCTTCCCTTAAAAGGGAACAATATAAAAAAAAACAAATGAAATTCCCTGTCAAATCAATGCTAGCCTTTCATTCAGCTTGAGAAAGGGTACCACAGAACATTGGTTTTGGTGTTTCTTTGCCTGAGTTTATTCAGGCTGGAGAGTTTAGAATTGACTATCAGCAGTTTTGGGAAAGACAGCCAATTGATTGTGGGTGGTAAAAAGGGTATCTGGAGTAGTTCCTGGAAGATCAGACAGTCACTGGGTGTTGTCTACAGAGCTTTTTTTCCAGCTCCTGAATCCCAGAGAGCAACTGAAACTCCATAATAGCAGTTTCCGGGGAAGAGATGAGGACGAAGCTCCCCAAATGTATACAGTGGGTCTGAGGGACCTAGAAGGCTGAACAAGATGATGAGACTACTAGGGCCTGGTCCAGCCTCATGGCTCTTATAGAGCTAAAGTGGTAAGAAGATTGTTCTTGCTTACAGGAGAATGTATGCATTTATTTAATAACAAGTTTCCTATTCCATACAGCTTTGAATCTCTGGATGGTTAAGTTTGGACAATGTGGAGTCTTTGAAGATGTGGTAGCAGCAACACCAGTGAACTCCAGATAATGTGCTGGCATTTGCAGGTGTCTCTATGTTATCCATCTCCCCTCCAACGGTGCCTCTTGCAGGGCCTTGGCAGAAGTAAGGCGTGGGATTGACCACTTTGGCAACCATTTTCTAATGTCTCCCTTGGACTTGGAGATGTTCCTCAGTCACCAGCTTAAGCAACAGTAGCTATTTTTGCATGCTGAACCCAAGGGTCACATTGAAAGTAGGTAAAGTTTCTCCAATGTCTAATGAGATGAAATGTCCAGGGCTTAATTACTGGGCTACCTCACCTAACTCTCTGGCTAAACTCAAGTTGGCCACTTTGGTCCAACAGGCACTAATGAGGGTCAGGCTATTAATTGTTGCAACAAACAAACAACAGCACACTCCCTCCTTGGGGTCCCACTTAAATGGTGAACAAAACTTGCTGGCTTCAAGGGGGTTGGTGCGCCACCAAGCTCTCCCAGGTGAAGAGACAGATCCCTGAAGCTGGACATCCGGAAGACCAGAGGAATAACATATGAAATGATTTTGTTTTCTATAAAAACACTATTAAGTGTTTTCCATTCAAACAAATGAGATTAACAATAACTAAATAAAATGTGGGGGCTCTATTAATGAAAGGAGTCATCTGTCTCCAACTCCCCACCCTGTGTGGCCCCTTCACACAAGGGCTCTTGAAGTGACAAAAAGAACAGGCTAGTAGTGGGTTTTAAATCCTGGCACTACTGGTTCACTGTCGGTAGCACATGGACGGGCGCACTCGCTTTGCGAGTGTACAATGCTACTGTACATGTGCCGAAGCTTCTGTGGATGCGCAGGACATTTTTGATGATGTCTGGGTGGGTGGGCGGAGCTTCTCACCACCGCTGCAAACGGTTCGCCTGAACTGGGCCGAACCTGGAGCAACCTACAACTGGAGCAGGCCCTGGACAGGTTCATATCATGTAGGGAAGAATATATGTTGGAAACACCATATTGGCAAGTTGTCCTGTCCTGTCCTAGGCAATGTACACCTCCTCAGGGACATGGCTGACTGCTGAGTTCATCTTGCAACCCCATTTTGTGAGGGTGATGGCTGGCAAGAAGAGATGGGAAATGCCAGCGGGGCTCTCTGCCTGAGGGAACCATTTTTAGAAACAAGGCTGATCCAACTTTCCTTTTCTGTTGCTGCAAGTTGAAAATTATGATTTTGTAAAGGCCTGCAATTATTTTGCATATCTCTGCACGTAAGCTGATTTACAGAATGGGAAATGTGTACATGTGTGTTTGTGTTGGCACTGCAAAGCATTTCTATATCCCCTCCCCAAATACACTATTATATTTATATCTCTGTGTCCCTCCATCCATCCATCCACCCATCCATCCATCCATCCGTCTGTCTGTCTGTCTGTCCATCATGCCACCGGCCAAGAACAGCTTGTGCTCTGCATATTGCTAGTGGGAAAGATTTGAAAGCAAAAAGGGAAGAAATGAAATGGATGAGGTTGTGGGTAACAGGAGATGACAACTGGGAAACTGAGTCAGGGCTATACTGACACCACATACCCAGTTTTCTGTGTAGGAAATAGATGCCGGATATAGGTCTTCCTACTTACCCCTGGGACAAGAATCTGTACAAACCATGTTACCCATTTGTATTCAGGGGTTCTAGAATGAGTGAAATGGTTGGAGACTCATACTTTTATTGTCATAATCATGACAAGTTATTTACACCATTTTGGGGAGGGGAAGCAGGAAGGATGTGGAAACACCTCTCGAATCTATCCCCTCCCCTGCAGCTTATTAGGATAGTGGAAAGCAACCTTCTTTGTGGCCCCATAGCTGTCAGTCACCACCAACCATTACAATAGGTGCCTCTTCACACACATAAAAGGCATTTTTTGTAGATTCTTTTCTTAAAGTTTGGCACCCTAGGCAGCTGCCTAGCTTACCTTTATGGACAGTGCCAAACAGTGCCAGACACAGATGCCAAGGGATCCATGGAAGCCCTGAAGTATCAAAATCTGAAAATCAAAGTTGAAAGATTATGGCATACATTAGTTGTGGTGATCACAGTAGTTATCAGCACAACCCAAAAATCTCAGATGGCGCTTTGAGAATCTGTACATTGACAAAATCTCCATCCGTCAATTGCAAAAGGCCACTCTGCACCTTTACTACATCTGCACCTTTACTACAACAATACATTAGGACGTTGCAGCTTGTTGGGAAGAACTCAATGTGTATGAGTCAATGTGCCAATACCAGCTAAAGAACTGGATGCTGTGGTTTCACATCATTGGGTATATAAAAATAACAACAAAACCTCAGGAAAAATATAAATGAAAGATTACAAAAAATACAGCTATCCAAGTTAACAAGAAACAAAACAAAACAAAAGGAAGGAAGGAAGGAAGGAAGGAAAGAAAGAAAGAAAGAAAGAAAGAAAGAAAGAAAGAAAGAAAGAAAGAAA
>JANHFT010002025.1:102038-120916 GCA_032467955.1 Pseudoxenodon macrops
GATTCTACACGGGAAAGAACCCGAACAACAAAATACCTACATACAGGCACCCGTGAAAACCTCAAAAAACAAAAATATATATATATATATGTATTCAAGGGCCCCCATAATATATATATGTTTATAGGATTCAAGGAACATTGACAAGATTGTTTATATTTGAGATGTTTCTACTGTAGCATACAACATGCAAAGAAACTGGTTTCAATTTAGGTTTCCAGAGAAATATTGCTGTCACAACTGTACACCCCATATACACACAATCACTACCTCATCGTAAATTTGGAAGAGAAGTTTTCAATAGAACAGAAAGGAAAGGCTGTTGTTAGGGCTAACATTCAGTTTCAAATAGGCTCTAATTTAGAAAAAAAAAGTATGAGAGAATTTAACTATTAATAGATGAGACATTCAAACAGGGAATATTATGACAGTTGAGTCTTTTTATAGCACAACTTTATCATTTGTTAAAGATAATATTTATAAAAAGGATAAAAGAAGTAGAGCTAGACTGTATTTCTTTTCTATACTAAGTGATTAAATGCAGATACCCTTAGTGCCAAAAACATTGTTTAATATATTTTGGAAAATTGTTTAAATTATTATGTATACCATAATAATAAAGGTTTTAAAGCATGCTGCTAGAGAAAATCAGCAATACTATAAATATATTAACGTTTTCTCTATACATAGCCATATATGACATACAGTATATGCATAGACATCAGAGGTGGGTTCCTACTGGGTCTATCCTGTTCTATAGAGTAGGTAGTAATTCCGCAGTGACATCACGGAGCCGGGTCTGTCGGTGGCTCCGTGGGTGCCACCATCTTGGAGTTCATGCGTGCGCTCGAGGTGCGACATTGAGCGAACCAGCAGTAGGAAAATTCAGAAGCTACCTCTGATAGATATAAATATATATATATAATATATAATATAAATATAATTTAAAATATAATTTTGCTCACAGAAGCACAGAGCCGAAGGCACCAGCCTGAAGATGATGAGTGAGACCTCATCGAAACATCGCCAAGATACTTTCAATCTTACACGGGAAAAGACCCAAATACGCCAAGACTTTTATATATATAAGTCTTATGCCAAGACTTATATATATAGCCAAGATTTTTCTAATGGAGGCAAATCACATGGGGCATGAGACCAAGAGAAACTGGGCCTCCTTTAGAGAGGAAAGAAGAATCAATCAATGAACCTTCATTTGGGCATCTATTGAGTGAACTTTGGATGCAATGAATCAAAGTTCTGTGATAATAACCATAATCCAAGTCAGGATAGTACCTCAGTCAATTTGCTTCTGGATAACTCTCTATTTTAAATATGTCTTAATATGTTCTCAAGATCTCTGGCAAAAGAAGCTAATTCTAAGATGTCATAGTTGACTCTTTATTTTTCAGTAGACTTTTAAAGATTCTCATTCGAATTTGTTTGGTTTTTATACTATATACAATGGGGTTCATAACAGGTGGTACTAAAAGATAGACATTGGCCATGACGATGTGAACAACTGGAGAAGCATTTTTCCCATAGCGATGGATCATGGAGAGTCCAATCATTGGTGTATAGAAGGTTAGGACAGCACAGATATGAGAGATGCAGGTATTCAAGGCGCGGAGGCGCTCTACTTTAGAGGCAATACTTAACACAGTTTTGAGGATCATAATATATGACAAAACAAGTAATACAGAGTCAAGAACCATAGAAGACACCACCACCATCAAGCCATAGATGCTGCTGATTCTTCTGTCTGAGAGCACCACCTTCAGAATATCCTGGTGCAAGCAGAAGGAATAGGAGAGGACATTCATCCTCCCATACTCCAGACGCTTCAGGAGAAAGGAGGTTGGGAACACAAGTAAAGCAGCTCGAAGTGTCACTCCCACCCCAATCTTGATGACCAACTCATATGTCAAAAGGCTAGTGTATCTCAGAGGGTTCCAGATGGCCACCAAGCGATCAAAGGCCATAGAGAGTAGAATACCAGACTCAACAATGGAGAAAGTATGGATAAAGTACATCTGGACCAAGCAGGCATCAAAATAGATCACACAGTGATTGAACCACAGGACACTGAGCATGGTGGGCAAAGAAGCAAAAGTTAAGCCCAGGTCTGAGAGGGCCAGCAAAGAAAGGAAATAGTACATGGGCTCATGGAGAGTTTGATCTGTCTTGAGGACAAAGAGAATGGCGCAGTTTCCTGTAATGGCTATAAGGTACATGGAGCAGATAGG
Organism: Pseudoxenodon macrops; assembly: GCA_032467955.1. Taxonomy (NCBI): domain Eukaryota; kingdom Metazoa; phylum Chordata; class Lepidosauria; order Squamata; family Pseudoxenodontidae; genus Pseudoxenodon; species Pseudoxenodon macrops. The sequence goes on from JANHFT010002025.1 coordinate 104,285, forward strand.
AAGGGAAATCCAGAAGTGGTGTTTTTCTAGTCCAGGAAAGCCTGTCAGGAGGAAAATTGGGGGGCTGTCAGACTTATTAGAGGATGTCATAATGCTATCCCAAGCCATGTCTCCTGCAGTCTTTGAGTGTGTGCTGTAAAGAAAAAGAGAAAGAAAGAAAGAAAGAAGTCATGTGTTAAATGAGCAACTCAAAGTTCCTTACTTCTTTAGTTGCCCAGCTGAGACTTTTCATCAAATATATATATATAATTTGGACACATTACAAAAAGACTCAACTCTCTGGAGAAGGCTATAATACTGGTAAAGTGGAAGGAAAGAGGAGATGACCATTAGCAATGGAGATGAACTGAGATACAAACACATGAAGGGACAGATTGGGAACAGATCATCGTGGAGGAAATCTATGGAAATCAAATAGAGTCACTAAGACATCAACTTGAGGACACATTGATTTATTACATTTTTATATTACCTGACTTCCAGTGACTTTGGGAGTCCTATTTTCTCAAACCTATTTTCTCAAACTTTTTCATAGCTTTTTTCAAAATATATTTTATTAATGATGGGTGTATTACCCTTCACAACCATGCAATAACAATGTAAATTTTAAAAAGGAGAACAATGAAAAATATAATGCATAATTATATAATAAAATGAAGGTTAATGAATTTTATTAATTGCAATTTAAGATTAAAAGATAATAGTGGGTCAAGATTGAGATCAATAGTTTTGGAGATCACTCTTTTTTCTTCTTTCTGGATGAGAGGAACATTTGGTCTCCTCTAGTATCTCCTTGAGAGTCAATTTGATGTTCTGGTGAAGGCACTCATCTAGAAATCAAAGACTATGAGTTCTCGTTCTTAGGCACAAAGCCGTCTGGATCCTCTTGGGTTCTCTCAACCTCAGGAACAAGACAATGGCAAACCACTTCAGAAATCTTGCCACGAAAATGGCAAGGACTTGTCCAGGATCAGACACAATTCAATAGAAGAGAAAAAAGAGTACCTCCTTAGTTCTCCAATAAACCTGTAAATTTCCAACAGCTCACCAGGCAGTTCCTTTAGTATCCCGTAGGAAGAATGTCCTCTATAAGACCTGGGAACCTGAAGACACTCAAATGAGCTAGAAGATCCTTTTTCATAACTTTTCTGATCTGTACTCTTTTTTTGTTCTTTTTAGCAGTTCATCCTTCCATGTAGAGATCATCAGCCCAGACAACATGTAGCCATCTTCATTAAGAGGAATGCATGGTGACTTCTCATAGAGGAATTGCAACTGATTTAAAGAGCCTCTATTAGAGTCCTTGGAAGAGGCTGATCCAGGCTATAGCCTGGGAATTCTTTGACCTTAGCTATGAAGGCACCAAAGAAGAGAGTACTACTCCATGGTCCAAGAAAAGACCCTGCAATATCCACCAGGCAAGAGTTTTTATATGAGGGAGGTGTTGACTGCTTACATCAGAGAAAACTGCCTCTGGGAGCTGCTCAAGGCAATGTTCTTTGTCCATGTTGTCTCTAAAGAATTCCAAGGATCAACAGTGAAAAAAACAGGTAGCTTGGGTTGAACTGTAGATCCCTGAGGTGCACTTGAGCTTAGTTGCTTTCCTAAAGAGGTTTCATTATTCAACTAGGTAACATCTTCAGTGGTAGCTAGAATTCCAGGGAACCCAGCTAGTTATCAGGCTTCTTTCTGCCCAGCAGACTGAAAAGGAAACACTGATGCCAGCTCACTACCAAGAGCAATTCTAGCTGGCTTACAATACAATAAAAATAGATGCATAAAAACAATTATAAATATAGGACAATCAAAATTTAAAAAATAACTAAATAAATTTCTTGGCACTTCAGTAATGCTGAAGTGGCTCCTTGTCATTCTATGAAAATTCTCAGTCATCCAGGTCAAGGTTGTCCCATAGGTGCCCTTTCAAGGGACGAGATGTTTCACATCTCATCCAAGAAGTTCTGACGGATGGTGGGGAATGGAAGGATTTATACTCCTTGCAGACAGCTGGTCATTTGCATTCTTTTATCAAGTCATTAAGGCCACCTGGAGCTCCACACCCATTTGCACTATACAGGTGACTTTGATTACACAGATAAACCTCCAGGTAGAGTCACAAAATCACATTCAGCTAAAAAAGGACCTAACACAAAATATTCACTTTACCCATTTAAATCCATAACCAACTTGTTTTCCATAAAATCTATCAGCATATGGCAATACCAGTATTTAGTTTCAGCTCACAAGCTTAATAGATTGAACCTGCTTAATACTTGGGTGTTGAAGTAGGATCATATGCTAAACTAAGAAGTCTTTAAAGATCCACTTTCACATTGTTGCCAAGATCACTAATGGACTTGTCCATGAACTTCTTACACATCAAGTTCCAGAATTATTTAGGGCTTTGTAAGTATAGTAAGTACCAGCAACTTCCATTGTGTCCAGGATAGTATTAGAAACAGTGCTAACGTGCCCATATCTTCCAAGCCTAAACATTACGGTGGCTTCAGTTTTCTGCACAAGAACTTTGTATCTTTAAGTGCATCCCTTATAATAATCCAATGGAGTTGTTTTGATGTCTACAGTATAAACATGATTTCCATTAATTTTCCCTTTGGTTTCTGCCCCAACATTATACATCCCAACATTGCAAAGCACTGACATCTTTCAATACTGTTTCAATGAATGGGATCCTAATTCCCAACATAGTGGTAAATAAAGGCATCCTCTTCTTTGTCATTTCTGTGCCTTTGATTAAGAAGCTGTGAAGGGGTTCTTCTTACTGCCGGTTCAGTCAAGGGCATGCTGCGCACATGCACAGTGCTTAAAAAAGCTTCTGCACATGTGCAGAAACAAAAACCAAGATGGCGGCACCTATGGCACTGCTGAAAGAACCAGCTCAGGGACTTGGCAAGCCCAGGTTACTAACAGTTTTATCGAACCAGGCCACCAAATTACTAATGGTTCAGTATAACCGGACCGAACCGTTAGGAATCCACCTCTGAAGGGGTTTATTGTAAAGGACCTAGTATTAACCAGTAAGAGAATTCAAGAATTGAAAAATAAATATGAAAGATGCTCAAGAATCAAAGAAAGTGGCTGTCGTTGAGATCAAATTAAGTGAATAAAATAAATAATACAATATTGCATGTCCCAGTTCTTAGTAAATAAACTCTAGAGACAGTAAAAGCAAATATTCCATTTACAGTGAAGGTGCAAAGCCAACTATAGTTTAATCATATAGCTGTTTTAGTAGGCAAGAAGTGCTTGAAAAAGAACCAGCCTTAATCTTTGACTATTCTCTTTATAAAATTAATTGAATCCTGTTCTTAATTCCGGAATAGACTTTTTGCTTCACCAAGGACAAGCTACTAAATCACTTTTTATCTCAACTGTTCCATCTGTTACTGGAATAGAATTGCACCTTTGAGAATCCCGATTTTGAAATTTCTGATTTTTTTTTATAATACTAGATCTATATTACTATTTCTGCAATTATAGGCAATAAATAATTTCAGTGGAACAATTTTTCACTACTGCAGTAATCATCCCATATTTACAACATTCTTCCTTTTTTATTTGCTTTAAATTGCATTCAGTTTAATAGAATAAAGCACACACTGTAGATAATACAGATAGTCCTCATTTAGCCACTGCCTCATTTAGTGCCTGTCTGCAGTTATGACGCTAATAAAAAAAACTTTTGACCAATCCTCATGTTTACAACTTTCAAAAGCCTATAAAGCAAAGAAAAGCTAAATAAGATTGTAAAAATAGTTGCAATTTCATTTTATTGTTTACTTGTAATTTTGAAAGGGTATTAGCACATCTGTCATCACAAAAAGCTAATTGAAAATCGCTAAACTTTTGATCTTATCTTGAATCACTTTCTTTTTATGCTGGAGATTTTCCAGGATGGTCTTCCTAGATCTTGATCAGGACAAATCATTTAAAAAAAGAATAATAGTTCCTACAAAAAAGCAGAATGAAACATGCAGTATTTTCTTTCTTCCTTTGGCATGGAAAAGGATGTTCTGTGGGAGGATTTGACTATAGACTCAGCTCCAAGCAACCCATATTAAGAATTCAATTGTCTGTTCCGTTTTTATAATTTAAGCTAAGGGAAATGGAGTGACAACACTGACAGATAAAGTTCCTATTAACTCACAGAGCAGATACAACCCAGGCAATTAAAAACTCTAGTAATGCTGTTCATTTTGTTCATTATCCTTGAGGGGACAACTCTAAAGAGATAAGAAGTTTGGCCTTTACTCCTATTTCTGCCATTTATTTTTATGTGAATGTGGATTACAAATATTGCCACCAAATTATAATTTTGTCTTTTTATTATTGTGTTTTGTCTACTTCCCTATTTATCATACTTTTGATGGGAATAGTTCTAGGTAGATAGGATTGGCTTTCTGTTTACAAGTATACAAGATCCACAAAATATAATGAAAATAAGTAAAAAGTAGATGGCACTGTGTATCATAACCACCAGTTCCATGTTGTTCTGACCTAGGCTTATTGATTATACCAAGGCAAACAAACGATGTTTAAGAAACCTGTTTTATTTACAGTGGCTGGAAATTGGATTCTTTTCCAGCCTGGGCAGAGTTATCTCAATTAGTCCTATGGAATTCTGCCAAAGTCTTTCAAGATAAGTCCGTGGGGCAATGATAAACAAAGTTCAAACCTAAACAAGATAATACAAAATCAATCCAGAATCCAGAGTCACATGTGGAGCTGTGAGATAATTGCAAACAATTATTTTGTTAGCTCTTCTTTAAGTCTTCTTGGAGGGTCCAACCCCTCCCAGCCTTACTCCTGAGTAGCCCTTTTCATTTGCAGCTGCTCTTGTCTTCTATCAGCTCTGCGCATCCATGCATTAGGGACTGGCATCCCCTGTCCCTCTGCATCACTGCTATCAGACCCTGCAGGCTCCGGGACACCAGTCATAGATGGCCCTAGCCCCATCTCTGCCTTTGATGCAGAAACCCCGTCTGAGTATTCCCTAGACTCCAGAGCTGACCCATAGTCCTCTCTGCTGTACAACTCATCTGCCAGCTCTGTAGGCTGCTGGTGAACCACAACACTTGTAGCTATTAAACAGCAGAGGAGAAAGACCTAAATTTGGACCTCTATGAGGGAGTACCCAGTAAACCAACCTCTCATCCCCTTAATCATCATTTGTGCATTTAGGAGAAAGTAGACCAATATGCCTGTTCTTCACAGGCAGTCAAAAAGGCTACCATGGACAATGGTATAAAACACTAGTAAGGCAGCAGTCCCTAACCCTTCCAACAGTGCAGATCAGCACCAGTGTTAGTATTTGGGGGGAGAGATGGTATCATACGTGCACCTGCCATTTGCACAAATGGAGCTTTGCATGCTTGCATGCTCTTCTGCCACTTGTGTGGCTTGGTTCCCAATGGGCGGCAGGGCTGCAGCTCAGTACCAGGCAATAAGTATTTTCTCATCTCTGTCTTAATGCAATTAACAAATATTTGTTTAAAAGACAGCATTCTTTTGCCCTAAAGTTTGTACTCCCACCGAAATACTTTTCTGCATGTTGATTAAATTGTATTTTATAACAGTAAAAATATACGTATTATGTATAGAAAATGTTACACAACTGTAACATTTACATTACATATAATAAGAAATACTTATAATTTCCAATTTTGAGATTTTTTAAAATGTGTTTTAATTGTTTAATTCTAATTGTATTAAAATTATTCCTGATTTTAAAAGGGTAGAATTGCTTCTAGTGAATCTTTTTCTTTATAAAATCACTGGCCTTTTTTAAAATGCCAGGGGGGAAAATCATTTGAATTAAACCAGAAAATGTGAAGAAGCGATTCAGAACTTAATAGAATTAAACAGCTGAATTTGATTCAAATCTGCCCATATCTCAACACCACTTTAAATTGTGGTCTGTGAAAAGCAAAGCAAATATTTTGTTCACAGGTCTAGCCTTTTTTATTACTGCAGTGCTTCCTTAACAAAACGTGTTATTGTGAATTTGTATTCGGTAGACATCCCAGCTAATGGGTTTTTAAGACAACTGCTTTATGCATGTGTTAACAAAGACACTAGACATTCAGCTTTAAAAAGATCTGATGAGGGGAGGCTGGTTGAGAATTCAAGCAATAGGTAAGAGAGGCTTATATTGTAAAGTTAAAAGAAAGAGATTAGGTACAACCAGAATCACATAGGAGTTGATTGGAGAGGGGGCAGTTTACAGCATGCTATCAGCACCAAGGACAGAGATATGAGCAGCTTGGTTGATGGTGGCTTATAGAGATCCTCAGAAAACTGATTGGAAATTTGGGGGTATAAAATCAGATCCAGAGAGATGCCATACTCTAAATACTATCTATAAAATTGTGAAATAGCTTGGAGGCAACATGGATGATGCCTGTTTTTTTACACACTTGCTATGCTTCTGGAGGAAGGGTAAACTTTCATATCCATGTCACTTATGGTTCCAGAGCCACATGAATCTACCATATTCTCTGCATTCTTTCACAGCATAATCAGACCAAGAAGGGTAAGTCATGATTTTAATGTTTTTGCATTTTAATGCTAAGTTATTGTGTTTTAGCATGCTGCCTATAGACATTTTCAAATGTTAAGAAGCTTGGGACAAAAATGTGATTAAAAGATATAGAAGGCAGAATTTTAAAAAAATACTCAGTGGATGCACCCATAAAGAATAAGAACAGATTCATTTTTCCCTCAATATTCTGCCTTTCTTAATTGAGGCAAACCTTCAGTTTTAAAACAAATGTTTTCAGCTTTCTAAATATCTGGAATCTTTTTTTTTAATAGAAAGATGCAGGTGTTTTACTTAAATAGTGACAAAGGGACACCGATAATGCTGAGATAGTTTTAGCCTGAAACTATATTTTTCCATGCAGTCAAAAAATTGATTGCCTGTTTAAAAGAATTGTGTATTGAAAAGTGAATATTTTAAGTAGAAACTTCCAATTCCTCGTTTCAATGGAGATCTATGAAAAGGAATGACTGGTGGTGGAAAGAAGTAGATATAAGAATCTGGAGAGGAAATAAACAGGATGGGAATGAAGTAAAAGATAAACTGAGAGTGAAAGATAAAGAAATGAAGAAAATATAGAAAACGTCTGAGGCAATTAGTGAACTTTTAATTGCAATTTTCAGCTAAAGAGGGTGGGAATCATTCCCTCCCTATTGTCACAATTATTCAAGAAACAGATTCTAAAATTCACGTAGGTTTTTCATTGTACCTAAAACTAGAAAAAGTATATATACTGTACATGAAAACATGTTCACCAACAATGCCATCCAGTAGTTATTCTTGCAATAAAGACAGTTTCTTTGAAGTTTGTTAGCCAGATTGATATTCTGCTATCAGGAAAAGCTAAAAGTTAAAAAGTTGAAAATTGTAAATAAAACCTGTAGGAATTTGATTTGGAGTTCATGAGGAAAATAATATTGTTGCTATGGTTCTATTGTTTGCAGTTTTTTGCAGACTGCAGTTTTGATAAGCCATTTTAGAGCTGTAAAATCATACATCATAGATGCCAATAAATCTTAACATTTATTTAATTACCAAATTGCGATTTCAGCAAACTGAAAGGATAATAGATTGTAGCAGTTTCTAGAGATTGCAGTACTGTATATGTAAAATAGCCTTGCAGGAGAAATACCGTAATCAGAAACTTTATGTCTTCTGCATGATATCAATGTCCAGATGTTTAAAGGTATTTGTCCAGTTCTGGAAGTTTTTATGCTTTTGGAATGCAATAGCAATTGGGTCCATTAATAATATTAAATGTAGTTAGCATTAGAAATAATCTGACTCCATGAAGCTCTTGGACAAAAAGAACAACTCATAATTGTCACTTATAAAAAGGTATGCAGAGACTTAATTTCAAAGCTACAATGTTATTGTCACAAAAGACGTTTTAATAAAATAAATTCCTTTTGCCTTTCTTGGTTTCATCTGGAAAAAATCTACCAATTTTTATAAATGTCATTTGCTAACAAGATTTTTAACGCTATTCCATGTTCACCTTGACTTTCAAGTCTCAAACCTTCATTCTAGAGAATTGCATGAGCACATATCCTATCAATTCTATGAAATCTGATCCAAAAATTCAATGGAATTTTGCACTAGGTAGGGCAATCCAGTGCTGTTCCATCAGCCTGCAAACTCAAAAAACAAAAGTAAAATAGAGAAGAGAACAATGAGAAATATACTTAGGATAGATCAATTCTTGGCCAGGGTTACTCTTTCCAGATCATGGAAATGATGAGGAAGCAGAAAACAAATAGTCTTTTTAATCAAATACTTTTCAGTGAGAGAGGGAGAGGCAGAGAGGGAGAGAAGGAGAGAGAGGGATGGAGCGAGAGAGAGTTCAGATTCTGTAATACCTTCTTCATGTCTTAACAAGATCAACTTTTCCTACTTTCAGAGAAAGCAGTCATAGCTTGTAGATGCTAAATTGGAAGAGGTAATCTTACCAATCTCTTCATTATTGCAGCTGAATCATTAAGAATAGCAACTAAATTCAGTTAGAAGATGATCAAAGCTAAATTGAATATTTTCAGAAAAAGATCATTAATTGATTGGGAACAAGAGCTTTTGAATGTCCTGCTGTGTACCTCCTGCTGAATGCTGCCTTGAACTTACAGTTCATAGTATATAAAAGATGTCTGATTTCCTTGAAACTTTTAATAACTTTATTGAGATGCTTAGGAATCTGAGGAAGGAAGGAATGATTCCTAGCATGGAATTTACCTTTTGCAGAGCTTCTGTATTCAGGTAATCCTTGACTTCCCACTGTTCTATAAGAGCCATGGTGGCACAGTGATTAGAATGCAGTACTGCAGGCTACTTCAGCTGACTGCCGGCTGCCAGCAGTTCGGCAGTTCAATTCTCATCGGCTCAAGGTTGACTTCCATCCTTCTGAGGTGGGTAAAATGAGAACCCACATTGTTGGGAGCAATATGCTGACTCTGTAAAAACCTCTTAGAGAGGGCTGTAAAGCACTATGAAGCAGTACATATGTCTAAGTGCTAAGTTCATTTAGTGACTATTCGAAGTTACAAAGGCACTGAAAAAAGTGACAACCAGACCTCATCACCTTCATAGCATCCCCACCACAATAATATCACCAAAATTTGGGTGCCTTGCAAGCAGCATTTGCAAGCATATTTATGATTGTGAAGAATCACGAAATTACATGATCACCATTTGCAACCTTCCCAGCCAACTTCCAACAAGCAAAGTCAATGAGAGAAACTGAATTCACTTAAAACGGCAGTGATTTGCTTAAATATTGTGGCAAGAGGGGTTTCAAAATTGAGTGTTTCAAAGCAGTCTAGGTAAAGGAAAGATAGAATTCTTCATGAATGACCTATCAAGCAGGTAGTAAAGTATCTGGAAAATACAACTTTTCTGTCCTTCAGTCTTTGAAAGCACCCCAGTATTTAAAAGCATTCCAAGATTATGGTCTTATGAAACATAACATATTATATATATATGTTATTTACAAATCAGTGAACAATAAATAAAACCAATTTGTATAAAACTAAGTTCTCACTTTTCCTCATTCTCTGTTTTCAAAATGGTCACTGATAGGATGGAAGCTGTTAGAGTCAATGGAGGCCGAGCTAGCCATGTTTGAACATTCTGCAATTTAATCTATCATTAAAGACATTATTCTGCTGCTATAATGTTAGTGTGTGTGTGTGTGTATGAATTCATACAAACTTTTAAAGAGATATCTCTGTTTTGCAGATCTCCTTCATCATAATGGGATCCTTCAGCTCTCCAAATTTTATCAGCCGTATCATATCATATCAGCCATAAATTGGCAGAATAAATTTAGCAGACTTAGATTACCACAGCCTCATGCCTACTATGTCCTCTTTTCCTCCATCTTGATTTTAGTCATTGTTTTTGGGAATGTCCTAGTCTGCCTAGCAGTTCTGAGGAAATGGAACTTGCAAACTACTACCAAGTACCTTGTGGTAAGCCTAGCAATAGCAGACCTGCAGGTCACGATTTTAGTGTTGTCATGGGTGGTATATCTTGCGATGTGTAAAACCCAGGTTGCTAGTACATGGGCATCACTTGGTATACTCTCAACATTTATTTCAATCCATTTAAACCAAATAGTGATACTGCAATCCAAATTGTTTCTTCTTCTTCAAATTCACCAATTATGAAATTACTAACAAAAAATATTACTTGCAGGTCATATGGTTACGGTTAAATTGATCTATCAAGGACATATTTGGGATATAACTTCCTAATATATAAAATTGATGAGCTATGTGGAAATACATGCAAGAGAAACAATAATGAATATGCTGGGTAGTTACATACTAATTATCTCATCATACTGTTAGAATTTCATAGTCCAGTTCACTAAATAGTAAGAACTCTGGGCAGACAAGGAATAATAAAGGCATGTTAGCAAAGGTTTGGAATAAAGTCACTGGAATTCTGTACTAATTTCTCAAATCTGTAATTTGTAATCAAGATTCAGATAATTATATTTCTAGCTAGTACTATTTTCCCATTAGATTTCTGGAAGGAGTTATAACTGAATGATGTCTAGAATTCCCACTAAGTTTTCTAACATCCAGTCTAATCATGTCTACATCTCTCCCCAATAATCTGCATCTTGCCCCAGGAAACACCAGTGATTGGTACCAATGTAGCAAGCTCAATCCTCAATAGGTTCACTTTGCAACTTTCACTCTACAGAGGTTGTTTACCCTTATAATACTTTTTTTTTGCAATGTTTGGTTTCCCTGGCTTGACAATAGTTCTTATGTGTGAATGCAATAGTGTTGACAATAAGAGGATTTTTAAGATAAGTTTTTTTTAATGTACAGGATTCAGCATATGTGTTCCTGACAACACATTTACATAAAGAAAAGACTAATGTTTAATTTCTGAAGTATACTGATAGAAGGCATAGAGACTTGTCAGCAAAAAGCCTTCTCCCATGGCTTCACATTATCTCTATAATCCATGCCCTGTTTGAAGTCTTTAGCTATCAATTAGCAGGCACTTAGGTTCCAGTGTGTTGAATATATACCTTTCTTCTGTTCCAGTATGAGATTGCTACAGTTTTAGAGAATATTCACATGACAAACTGCTACTACTGAATGTTGATATTCTTAATGTAATTCAATGACTTTAAAATGACGTTATGTTAAGGTGATGCACTGTGGTCATACACCTGATCATATGAGTTGACAGCATATAAATTAAATAAATCAGTTAAAGGACACTTTTAATTTTTTCATCAGTCCTTCTCTAGTCTAGTTGATGCCTTTCATAAATGTTGGTCCACTAACTAAGAATTCTGTGATTTGAACATCCAACATAGCTGGAGAGTTGGGTGAAGATAATTGACAATTAAACTGTGGCAAATAATATTTCAGAAAGGTAGAATTTATTAATTAAAATTACATACTGCCCATCTCTCCAACAAGCTTGTATTGTATGCAAAGAACTGTAAGCAAAATTTATTTGGGCTCAACAGAGCAAATCATTTCTAGCATCGTTTCAAGTTGCATAGATGCTACAGTTTTTGAATTTGGTTGCCCTCAATCTTACCTAGTATGGCCCTTAAGAAGTCTGAGAGTTAAGGATTACTGGAAAAGGTATAGCAAACTGACCAAAGCACAGTCAATAACCACAGCAAAGAACAAGGAACTGGTGAGTAAAATTGTTTCTTGCAACCTGTCTGGATAAGTAGAAGATAGGAGATAATCCACATGTGCTCTGGAAAGCTGCTCTTTACAAGGAGGCCTCAGAACGGTGGCTTTAGGCAGATTTAAGCGCTTGGAGATGACGAGATTAGCCATTTTACTTAAATGAGAGACTAATTTCACAAACCTCACTCACTGATCATTTTTGGAAAATGCTCATTATCTATTTCTAAGCGCTATTAGAAATCTTCAGAACAACGTTTGACAATCCAGTTCAATTCTGAACAGAAGAAAATTTTAATTATAAGTTCAAGAATTTAAAGCATCTGAAATAAACAGCAAAAAGCTAAATAAAAATTTATCTTAGACATTTATAAGTAGACTAAAGTCCCAGGTAATTTTGGAATATTGAAACATTTACTATAAGATTTTGAAATTAATTATAAAGACAAACAGCTTATCCTGGGAAATAGATACTATTTTGGTATTTACAAAATTTCAAAGATAAACAATATCATACTTCAGAAAGCAGACACTAAAGGGGACTAAAGATTTTAGGCAGAGAAAATATTTACAAACCTATAAGATGGCAGAGAACATTATAATGATGAAAATACTAAAGGAGACTTTTGAAGAACAGAGCTAGAAATTGGTAGCCATAATAACTACAGGGTCAGCAGTGATGTCTGCTTCTGTGAATACTCTATGTCCAAAAGTTATTATCTACAGATGTAGAACCAATTTTATATGACAAGATAGAGACGGTTTTGAAGGTGGATTTGTAACTTATAGACCAAGAGAATGACTTAGAAAATGATATTTCATTGGATTTACAAAAGAAAGGTTTTAAAATGTAAAAAGGAAATACAAAAGATATACCAAGAGAGTGATCTGGATAATTTTTTAGCTTTGAAGAACACTATATGATGAGGAAAAAAAGAAATGAAGAGAAATTGAATCTTATGGCAAAATCTAAATTAAGACTGTTAGAAGTAAAAGAAAGGTTTATTTCATCAAGATTAAAATAAGATACGTTATTACTTCTGGAAAACCCTCTTATGCACATTTTTCTGACACTAGGACGGAAAATATGATCTTTTATGAATTTGTTTATAGATAAGACATGGGATATGGGATGAACAGATAAATGTTTGTAACCTCAAAGAGGGAAGGTGAAACGTTGCTAATTTTTTCAACTTGTGGTGAAGTTTGGAAGTCATTTCTTTACATATATTTTTTCTCCGTTTTCATTTTATTTGTCTCTGTCTTCTCTGTCGTATTTTTATTTTTGCTTTTTCATTTGCTTTTCTACTGCTTACTTCTTTTTGTCTTTAAATTTAGTTTGGATTAGATTTTACTATTATAATCAAAATTTGTAATAAAATTATATATAAGAATTCTGGGAGTTGATATATATGAAGGTCATCAGAACGGGAACATCTGTATTTTAGTAAGAATGGCACACTTTTTTCCCTCCTGAAATATTAATTAAAAGATAACTTAAAGGCTTATATTGCTGATAGGCAACCTAATACAAATGCTAGTAGTTAATTATTCATATCATGTCACAGTAGCTCAAAATAAAAAATTGAAATAGTATAATGCAAATCCAATTATGTTCACACAATGAAATGTGTACCAATATACTAAACTGTTCTGGAAAAGAAATTATCTCTGTGAAATTGCTGAAAAGCCATAAAGTGGATTGACAAAGAGAAAAGGACTTTTGTGAATATAAGTGGGGATATTAACAGAGAATAAGATCTGATTTAAAGGCTGTAATCTATTGTAAACCAGAACATTTTTTTCATCTCAAGAATTCAAAGCACTGCATTGTTATCAGGTCATTTCTACCTGCCTCTGAAGAGGGGAGGGATGTGAAGTTTTTATCATTCAATAATTGGTAAGAGAAGATTATGCTTTAGCTAATCTCTTTTTCAAAGGAAGTAACTGAATCTTTTTTTTTAAGAGAATTTGGAAAGAATCAGTTAGGAATGCTCAGTAGATGTATTTAGAGGAGCTTGCATAGCTACGCCTGCTAATGTTTTAATATAAAGGATAAAAAGGATATTCCATTTAAATAGAAGATCTGTGGCTGAACTTCTTATTTGAGCTCTCATATTTTCTAGTAAAGCACTGGTGGACATCCAATAAATGAATTTCAAATTGTCAGACAATTCTATAATCCTACTCCTTTGAAATATTTTATGTCAATAGAGAGAGTGAACATTTGAAACACAATCCTTTCTCTAGCTTCAGGTTTACACATAAATGAACCAAAAGAGAACACTGCATATAACCCTATGCCAGTGAACTATAAAAACAAAAGATACTTTACAAGATGCTGCATTTAAAAGTAAACATTTCCTACCACTGTTCCAGGGAGTGACCTTCCCATAAATTATCATATCGAAAAGCACTAAGTTGTTTTGTTAATGTTAATATTCTACAGTCCAAAATATTGCTTTTTTTAAAAATGACAATACCTAATTTTGTAATATAAGGCTGTAAAAATAATTTTAGATTTAAGTTATGAATATCAGTTTGATTATTGATGTTTTATCTTGTCTATAAAACATGGCTGAAGATATCTTCAGCTTATTGTCAAGGCTTTCTTTAGAATATACATCTCCAATCCATTAGATTGTATATTTTGCCAAGAGCTGAAGAAATAGTACCCATGAAAAGGACATCTGTGAATGACATATATAAACATGGAGTGGTCTTCTCCAGGAAACATATAAAGCAGTTATTTAAATGGTGAACCACATACAATATATCTTGCCTTGATACTAGCACAGCATATAACCCATGTACAATGCAAGATTTATTAATCTAATATCAATTGATGGGCTATAAATGGTAGTTGTTAGGGATTTAGAATTTGACAAAATAATACGTTTTGTGTAAGCAATCTTCAAAATCTTCATTCCTCTTTAAATCTGATCAGATTCATTCATTAAATCAGTAAATGTAGAATTCATGACAGTATAAATGGATGCTGACTGTGGTCTATGACAATTTGCCGCAGCCAACTTGCCATGGCCAATTCACTATGACCATCCCACCATAGCCAATTTGCCACAGGACAACTTGCCAAAGGACAACTTACTGGAGGACAAGAGTTACACTAACATCAAAAAAAAATGGTGGAACAGAATCATTAAAGAAAGGATGCAAATGGAGAGTCAAAATGAAATGTAAATGACAAAAACGAAAACATTTTTAAATTTTATTTTAAATAATTAAATTGAATTGTAAAATTGTTCCACAGCGAATTGCCCCATGGTGAGTTGGCAATGGCAAGTTGTCTCACAGTTGGCCATGGTGACTTGGCCATGGTGACTTGGCCATGAGTAGTTGGCCATGACAAGTTGACTGCAGCATGTTGGCCGGGGCAAGTTGTCCTATTCCATGCTGAGTGTGTCACTTCTTTTAAGTAACAGTGTTTTTTTTAGAAAAATATAATCCTAACCATTTTGTAATTTATGTATTGGAATAAAATATGGAAAAGCTCATACTTGAAAGATGAGAAAAATTGACTAAATTAATATAACAATAAATTAAGTATTTAGGACTACAAATTAATCTATTGTGGGCTCAGATTTGTATTTTTCTAAACATAGATCACAATAAAAATGGACAGCAATATGACTGATGTGAGATGATGTATGAAAGTCACTGTTTTTAAAATTATACTGATATCTTGCCAAGCTTAGGTTTTGGCATCATTCAGTGTGGGAACTCACTCATTATGCATTAGAATTAACCATTAATTAAACCATTACAGTTTGTTCTACAAAACATGGGTAAAAATCTTGGTCTTCTGTTTTGGTAAACACGGTCTTAGTACATGATGAAAAAGTCTCCTTACTTTTTAAAAATCTCTCCAGAGGCAGAATGCTGAGGCAAAATACAAGGCTAGACTCAGGGTCTCTGCTTACGCTTCTAGCCTCTGTTTATGCTTCCTCAGATTTGCATACAACACCCACAGGATCCCAAACCCCAGTTTAAGAGCCCCATTTGATAGGAATGATTTCTTCAACAATGTGAAACACTGTCAAATAAACGATGCTGCTTTTAACATTCCAGTCTTATTTCTCATTTTGTGAAGGAAACATTCTATTTACTGTTTTAGATTTATAATCCTAAAGGACATTATTGCAGTACTAAAATCTCAGTTGGAAACACAGAATGTCATTGGCAGTAATCTCAGTCAATCTGCCTCAGGCAATATAATGAAGAAGAGATGATGGATATTTTTGACAGCAGCTGTTGAGTTTTGTTATGAACTTTATAATTGGTAATTACACCAGAGACGCAAATTGTTCAGAGTACTTGCATTTTAAATATCAGAGTTACTAGCCCTGTGCTGATGCATTAAAGATCTCTATCGTCAACAACACTCTGTGGGTCAGCTTAATATTGGCCTTATGCTAATTGATTGCCAAGAATAGTTATCGAAGTAAGAGCTGAAGCAGATAATATATTTGGGTGAATTGGGAGATGCTTTTGAAAAAACATTTCAGTTCCAAGGACTGCAGTGCAGAGATGGGTTCCTACCGGTTCTAACCAGTTCTATAGAGTAGGTAGTAACTTTGCGGTGACATCACAGAGTCGGTTCTGTCGGTGGCTCCATGGGCGCCGCCATCTTGGATTTTGCTTCTGCACATGCGCAGAAGCTAGCTTTTGACTGCTGCGTGCGTGCTCGCGCTCCAGGGGCAACCCTGAGCGAACTGGCAGTAAGAAGATTCAGAACTCACCTCTTCTGCAGTTGCTGTGATACCGATTGATATCTTACAGAAAAAAATTACCTGATGTTGTTGTTGTTTTAATTTTTTTTTAAAAACTAAAACTTTGGACATGGGAAATGTATTATCAAGAGGTCACCAAAAGAGCTATAGAGTCTGTGTT
>JANHFT010002025.1:121016-140686 GCA_032467955.1 Pseudoxenodon macrops
GTCGTTGGCTCTATGGGCGCCGCCATCTTGGATTTTGCTTCTGCGCATGCGCAGATGCTAGCTTTTGACTGCTGTGTGTGTGCTCGCGCTCAAGGGGCAACCCTGAGCGAACTGGCAGTAAGAAGATTCAGAAGTCACCTCTTCTGCAGTGGCTGTGATACCGATTGATAGCTTACAGAAAAAAATTACCTGGTGTTGTTTTATTAATTAAAAAAAAAAAACTTGGGACATGGGAAATGTATTATCAAACGTTAAAGCTTATTTTACATGATTTCTTTATATATATATATTAATCAGAAAGGTGTACAATTATTCAGCATTATCTTAAATGGCTGCAAGAGGTCACCAAAAGAGCTATAGAGTCTGTGTTGGCCCCTAAGGCCAGGACTATATATGATTAGATCTCTGTCCCTCTCTGTTTAACAAAAAATATATATTGTGCACCATTTTTGCTCTTAACAAGAGCAAAAAGTCAAGCTCTAAAATGAAGTTCTTTTTCTATTGGTGACTTTTGTCCAATAGGAGATAATTACCATAAGTCATTCTCTTGGTTGATCATTAGCATTGTCCTTTGATTTTAAAACTTTAGGCAATTTCTTTTGCAAATTCAGTGAAACTTCCTTTTCAGAGTCATTCTCTTGGTTTCTCAGTTGTAAATATACTGTTGATACCATCTCTATCTTGTCAGATAAAATATGTTCTACATCTGCCATTTCTTCAATAACATTTTTGGACGTAGTCTATTTGTAGAAGCAGATATCATCACTGATATTGTTGATATTGTCGCTACTAATTTTCATTTTTAAAAAGTATTCATCATAAGTAGCTTTTAATTTTTTTGTCTTTTTGTATATAGCATCCAACCTTTGTACAAGAATCCTCCAGATGCTCTTTCATGTTACTTAGTGCTAAAATGTTGCTGTCTGCTGAAAAGAAGTGTCTGACACCCACAAATTTACCGGAATATTATGATTTTTGCCAAGAAGTTTCCTTCTCTAGCAGAGGAGAAGGAAATTTGATATATTCCTAATAAATAGGCTATAATGGAAGATGTATGCCTTGGATTTTATTTCATGGGACATGTCACTTGGAAGCTTGACATAAGGGTGATGCAATGGAATTTAGTGGGAAAAGTCCACATATTGCATGAGAAGAAGACCAAGCTGGTCTTCTGGCAAAACCATGTCATAAGTTGTAAACATCAATGGTATCAAGCTTGGTCTTGGTTTCACATGGCAGAAGCCTTTTAGATACAACTCTGCAAGAGTGGAATCTTTATTGTAGACAAGAATGAAGACTTTAAACCTGATACTAAATTGTTTACAGCAGAAAAAAATTCAGAACCTTAATATATCAGTTTAAGCTCTCAAGAGTTTTTTTCCTGCCTTTCTGATTAACAGAGTTCACCTGAATGGTTGAGATCTATTTTTTGGGTTGACATTTTGCCAGCTTCGGCCTTTACAGAACTGAAGTACCTCAGAGCTATCAGGTAGAACTGTGCCTTATATGAGATGTCCTGGAGTTGAGCAATGTCTACATTCAATAAATAACAAACTTGAGGACCTCTTTATAATCCTCCATGTGACATTGGTAGATGATATCTGAATGTTTTAAAAAAAATTAAATCACCCAAAGCTCACAAGATAGTCAAGGTTTGTGTAAACTCTGTTTCCATATGAAATCTCCTAAGATTTGACTAAATTATTAATAGTCAAAATAATTTCAGTATTGTTTTTCATGTTTAAACATTTTTAAAATTAAATGCGTACAGTTTAAAAATAATAACTTTTAAAAATATGCAATATTTTGATTATATTTTTAAAAGTTGTATTTTGGCACTCATAAAATGGTGTGAAATGGAACCATTTTCAGAACAGGCGACTAAGGCTTATTTTAAGGAAAAGTAGATATAGTAGTTTACGAAGCTAAAGAACGAGGTACTTAATACTGTTTTTAGATCAAGTTTTTCCCCCCATTTTGTTTTCAATCATACAGAAAAAATAACCGCATATATGTTTTCTCAATTCAGATTACCAAGAAATTTGAAATACCTTGCTTCAAAGGGGAATAATTAAACAAAAAAAGACTCCCATTTAAATAACTTTTTCCATTATCTTTTAAAAGTAAATCTACTGAATGTTAGATAAAATTATATTTAGTTTCATTATTGCTAGCTTCCACATGTGCTTCATTTTTAATAAGACATGTGAAAAGACAATCAAGGCTCTCCAAGTATTTTCTATGTGCAGTTACCTTAAAAATAGACAGAATTAGTTTGACCTTCTTCACTTATCATCTTCAGATTGGCAGCTTGCCTTAGAATAGAATAGAATAGAATAGAATAGAATAGAATAGAATAGAATAGAATAGAATAGAATTCTTTATTGGCCAAGTGTGATTGGACACACAAGGATTTTGTCTTTGGTACATATGCTCTCAGTGTACATAAGGAAAATAAAATATATTCATCAAGAATAAAAAGATACAACACGTAATGATAGCCATAGGGTACAAATAAGCAATCAGGAAACAATATCAATAAGCCTTCAGAGGAGTGCCTTTAGATTTATGTGAATGAAGATTTATATCCACAATTAAATACTACTGAGCAAAAGTGTATTGCTTTCTCATTTTCTTTTACATCCTAGGGACTTTATTTATTTATTTATTTATTTTCCCTTTAATTTTACAAAACGCTATCATGCGTTTTATAGTCTGCTGGCTGCCTTTCTTCATGACATACATATTGAATATTCACTGTCAAGCCTGCTATGTCTCCCCAGAACTCTCCAGTGGTACCACTTGGCTTGGTTACATTAACAGTGCCCTCAACCTTATCATCATCTAAAACCACCTTCAACAATGAGTTCTGTAAAGCTTTCCTTAAGATTCTGTACTGCTGAAAATTTGTGGAGTGCCTCAGCTTTGTATTCCTTGCAGATTCCTTAGATGCTTCAGTAGAACTACAGTGCATATTCCATCAGTTCTGATGATTGTAAACATTGATGTCTGTTATTCAGATATAAAAGCTTTGGAATAAAATAGTATGTTCAATTATATATAGTAGTACCATTACTCTGACAACCTTGACTAAAAAGTGAGTATATAACTTTCAAATTTTATGTGGGAGGCAGCAGTGTCCAAGAACTCCACCATGCCGCAGATATCTTCCCCTTTGTCCCCAGACTACTTGCTCCATAACTTGGTATTTTTTTAATAATTGTTTTAATTTTAAAATAAATATTTATTAGAAATCGGCACATTGCAATGAGCGAAACTCCAGCTCAGAGGTGGGTTCTGAATCTTCTTACTGCCGGTTCACTCAGGGTTGCGCCTCAAGCGCATGCGCAAAGCACGTGCATGCACAAAGCGCGCACATGCATGTGCAACAATCAACAAAATCCAAAATGGCGGTGGCCACAGAGACACTGAAGGAACCGGCTCCGTGACGTTATCACGGAGTTACTACCTACTTTATAGAACCGGAAAGAATCGGTAGGAACCCAACTCTGCTCCAGCTGTATGTATATTAATGGGAATGTCTTTAGCCTCCATATATTCTCATAGTATCACATGTTCTGAATAGTTGGAATATTTCCTCAGCTGCCTGAAGTGCTGACTACTCTGCAGTGTTACTAGTATTATTTTGTGCCTATCATTTAATATCATTGTTTAGGGCTTGGATTCTTAATAATTGGAATTGATTGTAAATATAGTCATTGTGGCAGACTATAAAATATCTATTAGATCAAAATTGCATCAGTGCAGTATTTTTATTAGTATTACTTTATATTAGTCCTAAGTGGCTTTTCCAGGAAGAATAGTAGCTCGTTTTGCTCATTATCCTCCCTGAAGTAATTCCAGAAGTTGTACAATATTCATGTGGCTTGATGATTCAAGGAGTATTGCTCAGAATTTATATTAAGGCGTAACTATTGCCTACTTTTCCTAAAATTGTTTATACACCTGTTATCTGGATCTGTTAGCTTCTGAATAACCTCAGTCATGTAGCATTTCTCACAGAAAGGATTCTCATTATTTTCTAACATTTGAGAGAGGTAACCCTAATCCTTTCCTCTTTTTTTTGTTTGTTTTGTTTGTTATGAGATGTTAACAAAGATCACTCTGGAAATCATACACGTGGAAACAAGCACTATAAAAATATCAGCAGTGAACTAAGTAAAAAAATTTAAACCATTTGCATGTATAAATTACTTATTGTACAAATTAACAACTACATTAATTTTATTATTTCCCAAAATATGATTTTCCAAAGCTTAGTCAAGCTCAGAAATGAGAGCTAGGTGTCATTTTAGACATACTATGTCATTTCACATGAAAGCTGTGATTGGGGATGTTGTGTCTTTTCTACTGAGTAGGTTTTTCTGTGGTTGCATTGCTGAAACATATAGAACAACTAGCTCCAATGCTGTAACTGTCCTCTCTTGGAGTCTGAAGGCTGTTGAAGTCTCAGTGAGGAGCAACAAATTAAAATTGAGCCCTGGCAAGAATGGAGTAACATTAGATTTCAGGTCTCCTTGGTTCTTGGGGAATTGCCAACTTGTGGATTGGACAGCATTACCCCAGAAACCTGAGTGCATAACCTGAGGGTTTACAACTACTGGTGGCAGTAATGGTCAGGAGAGCCTTTGCACAACTGTGTGTTGTGTGACAGTTACGTCCATTCATCACCAGGCCCTTCTCGAAGTCACTTGTGTCCTGGTTACCTCTCCTTTGGACTATTGCAATGCGCTCTACATCGGACTACCTTTGAAGAGTACCTGGTAATTTTAGTTGGCTCAAAACACAGTGGCCCACACAATTTTGTGCAAGCGAAATCTGTGCACTCGTCCCCTTTTACAGGAGCTGCATTGATTGCTGATTTGCTTCTGGGTGTAATTGACCTTTAAAGCCCAACATGGTTGAAACGAAGTTATTTAAAGGACTACCTCTTCCCAGTTACCTCTATCTGATCCACCATCTATAGCAGGGGAGTCAAACCCAAGGCCTGAAGGCTGCATCTGGCCTGCAGGGTGTTTAAATCTGGCCCACAGCCACCCTGGAAACAGCGAAGGACCAGCCAACAGTGCCTTTGCCAGCAAAAATGGAGCTCGGGGGGCTGCATGTAACCCTCCAGCTCCGATTTCACTGGCATAGGGTTGCAGGAGGCTGCCATGGCTGAAAACGGAGCTCAGAAGCTATTTTTACTGGCAGAGTGATCGGGCCATCACAGGCGCCCCCAACACGAGTGACATCAAGCTGGCCATGCCCACCCTGGCCCCTGCAAGGTCAAACACAATCCTGATGCAGCCCTCAATGAAATCAAGTTTGACACCCTTGAACTATAGAATTTCATCTGTTAAGGAAATACATTTGGTGGCACTTCTCTACAGTGACCATCCTTAACTGAAGAGAGAAGTATGTCTCCTAGTTCCTGCCAGCCAACATTCCTTAGCTGACAGGACCTTTAGCATGCTCAACCTATCAGACAAATATGGCCAGGTAGAAATCACTGCAAGAAGATGGTTTAAAGTAATCTGGTCCCAAGCCTGAAGAGCTTCAAAGGTAGCAAACAGAATCTTGAATTGCATCTGGAAACACAGGCAACCAATGTAGTGGTGTTTCACATTTGAATACCCTATCAAAACATGATAAAGTAAGTCCATTAAGATTTGTTCCTGACAAATTCATATTGACTTCTGATAATTACCGTGTTGTTTTCAGTAATGCTTAAATTTCAGCTCTTTCTTAAGCCCATTAGACTTGGCTCTTACAAGAGAGAGGACAGTCTATCTCTCCAGTCTTCATATTGGCTTTTTGCAGGATCATTTTGCCTGATCTTCCTACTCTCACATTTTTTTCTATTTTATGAGGTCCCCCTCTCTCTTGCTCTCCCTCATGCCTTACTGCATTTCCCAAATATGATACAAAAAATTAAGGATCTTATTAAAGTTCCCCATGCAGTATAATAAATTTAATAATATAAAAACTTTTGACATTCAAATATAGTATAAAAAATCCAGTAGAAAAGAAAATTGAACCAAATAATCTAAAGAAACCTGAAATACATTATTTGCTGTATTTGCTTTTTACTATCAAAGCCTTATGCATCCCCCTCCCAAAATATTACCATAAAAGGATATTGTTGAAAGAGTGCAACAGATAAAACAGCTATCTTTTGACATTATTAAAATCAGGTTCTCTAACAACTTACAACATATGAAAAAAGCTCTCTCTCTAACAAGAACACAGAGGACTTTAAGGAACGCATTATTTTCAAACGTTTCCACCATCAGAGATGTCCAAGTGAGACATAATTCATAGCACAAACTATTTTTCCTATGATTTTTAGCTACTGTACGTCACCTCTTCCTGATATATTTAAAAATAATAATAAATTAATATACAATAGTAGTACTCCTGTACTCAAATAGATATGGAGTTGTTTTCCCATTGTCCCGATTAGTTGATGTTCTTTTCTTCTCATTGCAGTTCAAATGTCCATGAGTTAATATTATTAATACAGTTCAGAAAAGTATGTAAATTCTTCTAGAGAGTATCCTTATTAAAAAATAATCTTTTTCAAAGATTAATAATTCTGGGGAAAAAAATCTCAATCTTTCTTAAAATTATAAGGATTTAGAAAGTTAGATCTGAGATGGCAGTCAAAATATTGATTTTCTTTTATCATGTCTACCCTCATGTAATAACAGCTCTTCTCCATAATCTTGATCCAGAAAGGGAAGCCAGGTTGGGGAATCCGCTTTTTACATATCTGACCTCAAAGCGCTTGCCTGCTGATAATCTTGCTTAACTGATCCAACTTGTCTTCTTTCAAAGCATTTCGGATGGAAGAAAAGAAGCTAAAATAATGTTGAAAGTTATGCATCATAAGAAGCACATAAGCCAGCATCTCTTTGGTCATGACAAGGTGATGAAGATAGGCACGGCTGTGGTTTTGACAGCAATAGCATGAGCATCCATTTACTAAAGGATTGAAATCATCCTGGTACCTAAAAGAAAAAAGCACAAACATGGATAAGAAATAAATCATCCATGCAGCTAAGGCTACACTTTGGGTCCAGTGTGGCAATTCTAAAAACTAACTATAAGCTAATTACTATAAGCATGAACACTTAATGATCACTGATATTATCTTCATTATATGCCATTATCTGTATATATGGTACTTTACAAAAATGTCAGAACAGCTCATCAGTTTAAGGAGTTTACAATCTAAAGACGTGCTAACATATTTTGCTGTAATACTGTGGTTCAAATTAACAACTGATATTAGGTCAGTTGACAAAGGACTTATCAGTCACGAGAACCCTAACCAGAATGTTATGGAATTTAAAAACAGGTGTTATCACGATCCTCATAATGAAAGCATTTGGCATGTTCTTTTTAGTATGAATTATTGTTGTTCTCTCTGCTTTACTACTTTTATTCAGACTTATTTTTTTAATGACGATTACATTATTCTGTTGTATTTCCCAGTGGTCCAACCTGCATAGAAAAAGGATGTTTAATATAGGGAATTGCCTATACATGTTTTGCATGTTGGGCTTATTTTTATAACTTTTTTTTAATAATGACATGATTACAGTAAGAACAGAGTAGTTAGGACAAACAACAAGACACAACCAGCAAGTATGACCGTGTTGTCTTCTAAAGAATGTCACTCACATGAGAAAAAACACTTTTAGACAGTTCTATTATATATTTAACATTATAAGAGATCAAAGTAACCAGACGTTTAAGCACAGAGTTGCAAAAACATCATGATGAAGATATCTAGGAGTCCTGTTAACCTCATAAAATTGTATGGCTCAACACATCATCTAATAGGACAGTTAAGGTTGCATGAATGGCCCTGACTATAAGATCATCCCCCGAGAATGTATAAAGTACAGCACCAAATCCCAAGCCATGAAAAATGCTTTTTTTTAAAATTAATGTGATTTAATTTTTCCTTCGACCAAACATACCTACAGTTTTAAAAGCATCAACAATATTTAGTAGCAAATAGGACACAGGATGCTTATTCAATAGCAACTAGGTAGGAACGAATGATTATTAGCATTCTGAGGAATTATTGATCAGCCATGACTAGACTCAAGACACAGTAAATTCATATGCAAAATGATTTAAGTTTCTTTAAATTCAGTGGGACATGTTTTCAGATAAGTAAATATAGCATTAAAAAGGACCCTTTTGATGCCAAGGGTTTCCATGTAATGTGTCAGGTCATGGAAAATTTGAACACCTAAGGTTTTCTCAGAGGAGAAACTGAGATTTTTTTTCTCTTCAAATGCTAAGCCTCTGTTAGGGCTAAAACTTCATTTTTGAGTGAAATTGGTAAGCAACAGCAATATTAATTTTCAGCATCTGTGGTCAGAAGTAGTTCTCAAGATGGCCAAAAAAAAAGTGGGAGTGGGGAATATTAAGCAATCATCTATTTATGAAATTAGGCCTACAATGTTCAGGAGAACTTATTTCCCAATTAACGCAAAGATAATATAATATTACTTGGGACCCACCTAGGAAAAACTGGAATTTTAAGTAAAAAAAGCCAACGTACTTTCTTTCTTTCAGATGTATTTCAAATGAAGTCATTTCGTGAGCTTCACTGCATGTTTCATCTTCTGTTTTTTCATCATCTTTCCTCACGTCTGTTTTTTCATCATCCTTCCTCACGTCTGTTTTTTCATCATCTTTCCTCACCTCTGTTTTTCCATCTTCTTTTATATCTGCAATAAAGGAGAAGTTCATACTTAAAGGCTATGGCACTAATTAAAATGTTTAACTAGTTGTCACAAAATATAGAATCAAAGATGTGTGATACTTACAAGGCAGTAAAATAGGGGAAAGGGAGGCAATCTAATGTTAAAAGCTTAAAATGTAAATGGCTACATTTCTCATTGTTTTGTAACTACCCACTCGCTCAAAATAAGCAATACAACATTCTAACCAAATTTTATTAAATGCAATGTGGCGTTGTACTTATTTTCAATTAAAACAGATTCATGTTCTATCAATTTACTCTTACATTTTAATCAGAAAGTTGAGGTTGAGCCATAAAGGCAGTGATATAATGTTAAAAAGGAAAACTTCTTATTTTCCAACTGTAAATGTCTATCAGTATGAATCTTTCATAATCATAATCAGGAAAAAAGACATAAAATCCTATTCATTTTTTTAATATACTACAACTAGATTATGAGTTTGTATATACTTTAATAAATGCATAAAGACTTGACAGTTTGTCTTATAATGGTGGGCAAAATAATAGTTCATTTAATATTTGCACTTTATTGTAGAATCTGTATGACTTATTTAATTATGAAAAACTTCTTAAAAAGGTGATAAAAGATATAAAAGATCTGAGCTGTCAAGGCATGAAAATCCACAGCATTAAGATCTCCACTGCTTTTTTTAAATCCTCATACTTACTCTATTTATGAATGACACTAACTTCATTGTTTTGGAAAATAATTACATGTTTAAAAAGTACAGTCCTTGAATTTTCTTTATCAGCCTATGTATTTCAGGTTTGAAGGCCAAAGAATAAAACAATAAATTGTGTACATATGACTCTGATTAACATATAAGGTTTGTTTGTTTGTTTTTTAAGAAAAAGCATCAGCAGCACAAAGTCAAAAAGAAAAAGTCCTTAAAAAGTATCTTGGTTTCTTCAACCAATGTGGGATTGAAATGAAATTGCTAATTGCTGATGCTAATAATCAGCAAATCCTTGTTTTAATAAATGAATGGGGGGAAGAGATCCCATTATTCATGAAGAGATATCAAATATGAAGTCACTGAGGTGATTTACATCATTTCCAAAATCTCTTTACCAAAATTATGGAAATTAGATCACATGCATCTACTTATATCATTTGTGCAATGAAATTGTTACAGTAACTGTGTAAACTGTTGTAGAACTTTAGAATGTAAAATCTGCTGTTCTGAGATCTGCTAAACTGAGGTTTTACTATAATAGTGGTCTTAACTATAATCTAAATTGGAATTAGCACTTCTAGTATAACAAGTAAATTTTTGTTTACAGTGCAATAGGACAAAAAGGAGGAGGTGATTAATAACATAATTAGAACATTTTCAGAAGGATGTTAAACAGAATAAGCAAACAGATTGGAATCTTAAGAATTTTAAAACTCACTTTACCAGTATTTTATTCAAATATCCCCATGCACACAGGATTATCAAGACCAATACCTGCTGATTCAGGATTCAGTTGATAATCATAACTGAAGGACAAAGCACAGTATCGTTCTGTCACCTGGTAGGGAAAACAACTGTCAAAAATATCTATTCCTCTTTTAATGCACTCCAGAACTTCATCTGGTTTACCAATTCCATGGATTAATCTGCAATAGACCGAAACAAAAAGCCATTTTAAAATAATACTTGATACATATTTTTGCAATTCATTTTGTTCTCCTTCTATTCATACACTCCTTTCCCATTTTACCTTGGTAAATTCTGGAGTTATACTTACAGGTTCTGAGTTATACTTACAGTAATTATGTCTAATAATGAAGTCAGGTAGATATTTATAACTAGTCCCAAACAACCAACAATGTTTCTGAGTAATAGGTGAGGCATGACTTATAAAACCTGAGAGAAGTAGAAGGCCTTACATCCTCTCTAAATACCCTTGGATTCACATACTCTGATTTATCAGAATTCCAAAACCACCTTGCTCCAAAATTCAGAAGTGGATGAAAGGCTAACTTCCTATCCTACATTATGAGATAATTTATGTAACAGTTACTCCTTGTTGTATATGTTGTGTATAAAGCATTCTCTCAAAATAGAAGGCCTCCAGAAGTGTTGTAATTCTTTCAAATCTGGCTACAGATAGGAAGACTGGATGGAAATTTTGGGGATCATCTGAAGGGCACTTAATTGGTGGAAAAACTGCTTATAAGGATCTGTAAGTTACCAACCATATCTTGAACATCTTGAGCGTCTGAAATAGTAGCTGAATCCACTAGATTTAATCCAAACTTTATCTACAATGTAAGAGGGAAGATACAATATAACTATTTTGGTTCTAACTCTTTCAAAAATTCCCCAATGAATATCAAATTGCTTTGCATCCCAATGGACATTATATTTGACCAATGGCAGTAACTATTTTAGTGGCACACTGGAACAGGTAATGAAATTGTAACAACCAAGAGACTGCACTTTTAATTTCTTAAACATGCTAGTGTATGCCTATTGCTGATTCATGATATATATTCCCTTAACAGTGAAAGAAAATGGAACACTCTCAGAGCCTAAAACGCTGAAGGATACATCATACTTGTGTGTGTAATGTGGCCCTAACCATTCCAGTTGTAGATTCTAGTATCTTCAGATTCTTGGTGATGGGGTTATTTTTCCAAAATAAATGGAGATAAAATTCAACCATTCTTTCAGAGGGTATTTTAATGCTATTATTGTACTGCCAGAATCCTCTGTAGCATTCCGGAAGGACAGAAAAACTGGACTGGGCTCCTAGCATTATTACACCACCATAGAACTATATGTAATGATGATATTGTAATATACAGAACTTCTCAAAACTGAGCATAAAAATATACCTGAAAGTTCATTTCATCTAATGGCTAATGTACTAGACTTGAAGCAAGGAAATTTTAAGTTCTACTCTTACTAACCAAGGGACTTTGTATCAGTCATCCTCTCGTAGCCCTAAAACAAGCCAATGGCAAACCACTTTTGATATGTTGACTAGACTTCTCCATAACCATCATCCTGAGTCAAGTTTGGTTGAAGGCAAACAAACAAACAAACAACAACAACCTATGCACAAATACACAATACTCACTTTTTAGAATTTTCTTGTTGTAATGGAAAACCAACCCAAAGAAAAATGATAAATCATAGCACTAGTATGTTGCAAATTTGACTTTCAGAATTTCTAATTCAACCTAAGCTTGCTGTGATCAAAATAATGTTTTGAAATACAAAGGAAACAATGTTTTACCAACAGTATACACAAAAGTCTCTTGGGGCTTGAAAATGTAGCTGGGTTTACTAAGCTTCTTGCACTGTTATTAAGTATGCCAGATTCTAAATTCATTTGGCAGGTCTGAGAAGACTGGAAAAGTAAAGGAATAGCAATTTTGCTCTCCACAGGAGTAATGTGTTGACAACTACATATGGTAGTTTTTAAGCTTCCTGAATAAGATAATTACATTCTGTTAACAAAACAATTACACAATTCATTAACATTTGTAGTTCCTTAAATGCAACCTTTCTAATAGCAATCTAAGATACTTATTAAAAATAGAATGATGCCTGCAAAATTTAACAGACATACTGTTGTCCCCTATTATTTGTACAATTTGTACAATTTATCTCAATCTGAGAGAACGAAGATAATAATCATTGTAAAAATGACCTGTTTATCATGAGGAAGGCAAAATGGGTTATTATTCGATATAAATTATTTTTGGAAGATTTTTGACAAGAGTAAAAAGAAAATTGGGTTTTCTTAAGGAACATTGGCAATAAGATTAGAAGCTGAACAAGACAACTCTTTGGAATTATGATAGTCTCCTTCCAAAAGAAACCAATTCTTGTTCTTTCTATGCAAAAACACATACATACATGCACTTTAAAAACTAGAAACTGTTGTTTCCAGGTAGAGTGGGGTAGATGGATCCTATTTGTTGGTTACGTTTTTGTATGTACAATGTTTTGAGTGTTTAGATGTTACCTTGTTTATTTTTATTGTATTCTTTTTGTCTTATTTATTTGATAATTGTCTACTACATGTAGAATCATTTTAGAATCAGGCAGTGTGTAAATCAAATCAAATAAAATAAAAAAATATTCAGAGCTTCAGTTGGCAACATTCTTTACTAAACATGGTTGTTTGCAGATGGCTTTATAAAATAAAGATTCTCAATTCACAGAATGAGTTGTTGATTGAGGCTACATTGTCCATTTGAAGTAGTAGTACAAATAGTTGAAAAATACGTAACAATTGACATTGATTTTTCCCCCAAAATGATCATTTATGGTGCTAAATGAATTTACAAAAATAATGTATATTATAATTAGTAAGTATTCATTAAGTTTGCAATAACTTCAAACTTAATGGGATCACAAATTCAACCTTTCCCCCAATTTCGAATGTAATTGAGTGAATGACACAAGTTTTAAAATATCCCCAAATTGCTTTTAAAAATGGCTATTTTATTACCTTGCATAATTGTGGGTGCTCTGAGCAATTTGCAGCTCATGCAGCAAACATCTGAGAATTTTCAAGCCTGTCTTAAGTTACTAAAATCTACTTTTGTAATACCACCTAACACAATGTCTCATCATACATTCAAAACTGCTCTGTGTTTGTGAAAATCCATCCAAGTGCTGCATTAGACATGCTTAAATAAAAATCCCATTTAGCTCTGACCTTGGTTTATCTTCTGGCAGCTCAGCTGTAACTGAGGTTAAGAGCGCCAATTTAGTCTCTTTAGTCATGGTATTTCCTTGAAAGGCATCCAAAAGAAATCCAGCCACCGGTCTCTTGGCAGTCTCCCTGGCTGATCTTAGTCTTTCCTCCAGCACATTTCCACCTTCGATAACTCCAATCATCAAACTCTGTTTCAATTCCTGGTATGAAAGAAATATATATACAACATAGAACACAGAACACACACACACATATATGTGTGCGTGTGTGTGTGTATATATATATAAAGTGTTTTTCTTTTGTCAGATCACCTGGTCTACCCAAATATGGGAGGAAGCATACTAAAAACACTTAATCTCACCCCTCGTTCCATCAGTGACATGTAATTCAACATTCAGATCTAGATTGCCATTCTTTATAAAAGACATCTGGGCATTATTTGTGCTACCTGAAGTTTAAACTTTTTTTTTCTTTTAAAAGGCCAAATGATTAGAGCAATTTTTGTTTCGGAAAGAAAAGACAGTGTATGTTACTAATTTCTCAATGCATACATTACTTTTTCATTATAATTGGCCTTTCTGCTAACACAAAGATATAGATTCCATATGAAAATGTTTTGGTATTATTATTTTAAATATTTATTCCAAGCTTCAAGGGTATTATAAAGGCAAGATATAAACATTTTAAATAAAATGACATTCACAGATTCTGACACAAAGAAACTGGAATGGCTCCAATTAGAGTGCTGTGGTATTTTTGCAAAGGGGTTTGTGAAAGAGTTGCACAACAACACAGCCCTAAAATAATTTGGTTTATCAATATTAAAATTAAATTAATAGTACAAAGGGGACGAATGATTATACTTAGTTCGATACAGCAAAAAGAAAACAGAAACAAAGAAAAAGCCATGTACTTATTCTGTTCTATAGATTACATAAATATAGGAGTTGTCAGAAAAATGCAGGAATTCTGCAAGCTGCATTTACCCAACTATCTAAAAATTAGTAAGTAACTGCAATGTGTATATACACCTCAAAAAGATTCAACACTTACTGGAGAATTTTCTTGAACCTGTAGACATTCATCCAAAAAGCACAATGATCGATCTACAGATTTCTTGGCTTTCTTTCTGGATATGTCTCCTGAAATAGTGTCTCCATCTGATAAACACTGGAACCAGTCTGGCTGGATAGCCTTTTGGATGTCCATGAACTTTGATACTGTGAGTTCCTTCCGTCCTCTATTGTTCCATATAGATACAGTCTGTCAGAAATAAAGAAAAAAAAGTAGATGATTTTATCCACTATGAATTAATTCCATTCTTCTACTTGTTTTCCATCTGGTTATGCAGGAATCTTCAGCTGCTGCCACTATTATTATCATTCCTTAAAAAATAGTAGGGAAAGGGAGTGAATAGGCAAGACTGAAAAGTCACGAAAATACTCAAGTTTAATATACCTTCATGCTGTTGTAGCCATGAGGGGAGCAAACAGCAGGGTCTTGAAGGGAACAATATGATATTGATTCTGGCATACCTAAGTCCAAAATAAAATGTTATCTTTAATATAGAGACAATGAATGTTTCTATCACAATGCTATATCACTTAAATAAACTATTAATAGCCAAGTCTTCAAAAATTATAACATTCCAAAAAACGTAAGTTTCTTTTCCAATGTCAACTAGCAGCATTGCAAGAAAACATCAAAACATTTTACTGACTCTCTTCGGTTAGTTCAAATGCAAGAAATTTACTATTGCCAATAAAGGAGAATATACATAGATTAAGAGTTGAACTGTTGAGTTCTTGATGCTCTCTAAACAATCAAGCTGAGACAGCATCAAGAACTCCATATTTGTTATTGTTCCCATCGTGAGGACTGGAGGACAATTAATACCTGCTCACAGATATATTTTTTGCTTTCTCCCCCGTTCTTCCTTCCTTCAATCCCTCACCAGGAGGCAGATAAGTGGCTGCTGCTAATTCGGGAACAGAGAGGAATTATGCAAGTGGCCTGGAAATTATCACAGAATTGGTGCAAATCAGGATCACACAGCAGCCCGGCAGCACTGAACCAATCACAATGATCCCAAATTTCATTCCTTTGGGAGTATTGGGTAATGGCTATTTGTAAGTTAGCTCATTTGAGGTTCTTTGTTTACAAATGTTTGCCCTATGATGCACCTCTTTGCCCAGTTAAAGTTTAAAGACATGTGAGTTTTAGTGGTATATGCATAACACTCTATTCCAAATAATTTTAGATGCAATAACATACTTTAACAGGCTTCAATAATGATAAAAAGCCACTTTTACCTATGAATTTTCCAATTCCTTCTTTATATTCCTCCAAGACCTCTTGAAGATCTGCTCTGCATCCAAACAGAAAAACACGTTAGACAACTATATAATTCATGCATGTTAGACATTAATGCACAATATGTAAATAATGCAGTTTGAAAAACATCTCAGCATATGAATTCACTTTAGTGATAGCTGTTTAGCTATTGACCCCAGAGTGATTCTAACCACAAAGAGTCCCCTATAGTTTCTCACTATCCAATAAATATCTTGTATCTAATATAGTTGAGGAATCATAATGCAAAGTACTTCTCAAAGTGCAGGTTCCTCTTAAATTACTAATGTTGATATACATGACCAGCAAACTAAAAGATTAGGCAATTTAATGTTAGCATATAAAACCACCATTGAAATCTCTGCAATCCTAGAGCAAAGAAGAATTTTGAGAATGAATCCTGTTGAAATTAAAGGGCCCTAGATTTGCACAAATAGGACAGCAGTATTTGAATGTAATTCTATCAGGAATGCAAAAATTATACCTACATACGTATACATACGTACATACATACATACATACATACATACATACATACATACATACATACATACATATATACACACATACATATATAAAACATACACATATCTCAAAAGAAATCAGATCAAAGTCTCCATTTGCCTCATCTATTTTACCTACAAAGGCTGAAACTGCACTCACAGTGTTGTAAGTGGAATCTGGACAAACACAGGAACACCTTGAATATTGTGTAGTGTATCATGCGTAAGGTGTGGTGCTGTTCCCATTTTGGTATAAAGCAGACATCCTGGAATTTCCATCGACTGAACCCCTTTCTTGCCAAGATTTGTCAGTGTCCCAAGGCGACAGCCATCAACTATTTTGCAGATATTTAATTTCATCTTCATCAACACACCTGAGACAACAGCAAATGATCAATAAGCAGAGCCTTTAGTCATCTTGAACCAGTTTTCTCTAAATGTAATGGTCACGATCTATTATTTATCTTACACTGATATTCCATAACATTTTGTATCATGGAAGGCATTATTATTTTCTCTGCATTCAAATAAAAGCAATGAATTACTATGCACACGTTGTGTTTTCAACTCTCATAAGCACCAAGGAGAATGGACTGCATGAAGTAAGAGTCCAAAATATATAGAAGATATCAGGTTACCTTACTTAATTTATAGACCAAAACCCCTGTCACTTATTATGAACTAGAAAACAATAAATATTTATAACACTGGTACTGGACTGGAATAACACTTTGTGGCACAGCTATTAAATCTGGGTTTCACGCAAAAGTCTGTATCAGCACTAAAAGGGTGGAAGGGGGTATATTTTCTTGTTTCTTTATATTAACATCTTGTGGTCCTCTGGATTTTTGCAACCCAAATTTGGAAAACCTCGTAATGCTGAATGTTTTAATTCCATTAAATGAAAAAAAAAGTTTTAAATCCATTAAATAAATAAAAAGTTTTAAATTAAAATTTAAAACGCTTGATACTTTTCTCTGTATCAGTGGCATTCCAAATTGCATTGGTAAAGCTTATGTACAGTTGAAACATTTTTTTAGCGTATTTCGCTTGTAATGTACAGAAAATCAAATCCAATGCCCTCCAAAGGTGCTTTTTTCAAAAGGCAGCTGGACCTTGTTCACGACTGAATAAACCTCTTGGATTAAAAGCGAAACGTTTTCAAGGGAAAAAAATCAAACTGAACTTTCAATTGCCTTTTGAAAAAGCACCTTTTGGGACAACCTTGACCTGGATGACTGAGAATCTCCATATAGCTCCAAACGTGAAATAGCAACGTCTCCAGAATCAGCGCGGTGAAGGATATAGAAGCCATAATTACGATACAACTGGAGGCATCAGAGTTTGTTTTTAGGGTGGGTGGGTGGAGGTATCTAGTCCTATGGCAGGGCTCTCCAACCTTGGCAACTTTAACCCTGGTGGACTTCAACTCCCAGAATTCCCCAGCCAGCTTTACTTTGTCCTATGTCCTATGGAGAGACTAGATTTTTTTAAAAAGGAGACGAAATTAGCAAGCCCCGGAATTCGGCACCTGCTTTTGGTCTACAGCGTAAACAATAATTGAACCACGCGTAAATTACACTTACACATCAATCCCCGCACGCGGTAACACGCCGCTTCCGTTACGGCTTTTGATTTTTCCGTAAAGGCTGGTTCTCCAATGGAGAATACGGACGTCATAAAAAGTCGACGGCGCGAGTTTGATAGGAAGGAGGGAGAAAAGCGCCCACTAATTGGCGGAAACGTTGCCATGACAAAGCGTAGGGACGCTGCTTTCCGCTCAAGCGACGGAGCGGACGGCTTGGACGCTTCGCCTTCGACCTCGGTTGTCGGTCCGGCTCTACGGAAAGGAGTTCGCCTCCCAACCCGAACTCCTTTGGGGTTTTTTTTTTCAATGGCGGCCGTGCGATCCCGTCCTGAGCTTTATCGTTGGCGACGTTTCAATCAGCCAGCATCGCGGCAAAAGGTAAAAATAAAAAAAAGAAAGCCTGTGACGTTGCTGAAGTCGCTTTCCAAGCAGTCTATGCCGGCTATTCGATGGTCACATTTGTGGATAATGTGAAAGCGTCCTTTTATTTCAGGTACTTGAGCAGCAAGGAAGTGCGTGTACAGGTAGTCCTCGACTTACGACCACAATTGAGCCCCCAAAATTCTGTTGTGAGACATTTGTTAAGTGAGTTTTGCCCCCATTTTACAACGTTTTGTGTCCCAGTTGTTAAGTGAATCCATTTGCATCTTGGTAGATTGCACAAAGGGATCTCATGACCTTGGGGCACAGCAACAGAGGTGGGTTCCTAACGGTTCGGTCTGGTTCTACCGAACCATTAAGTAACTTACCGGCATGGTTCAGTAGAACCGTTAGCAACCCAGGCCTGCCACACCCCCGAGCTGGTTCTTTCAGTGGCGCCATAGGTGCCGCCTTCTTGGATTTCGCTTCTGTGCAGCAGCTTTTTTAAAGCACTGCGCATGCAGTGGCCGCAGCGCGCCCCTGAGCGAACCGGCAGTAAGAAGATTTAGAACCCACCTCTGCACAGCAACCGTCATAAATATGAAATAGTTGGCAATTTTGATCAAAGGATAATGGGTCAAAGATCGTAACTGAAAAATAGCCCTATAACACTTTTTTTCATCGCAATTGTAACTTTGAACGGTCACTAAATGAACTGTGTTGTAAATCGAGGACTACCTATACCATGGGTCGGCAACCTTTAACATTCAAAGAGCCACTCGGACCCATTTCCTATAGAAAACAACGTCCGAAGCCACAAAACCTGGGTGGGCGTGGCCAACTCGATGTCACCCACTCCCACCCAGTCACATGATCCCCCCAGCCATGCCTACCCAGGTTTTGTGCCTCCGTGTTTTGTATGGGAAATAGGTAACTCCCTCTCATCTTTTTCTCCCTCTATCTCCCTTTCCCTCCCTCTTATCTTTCTCTTATCTGTCTTTTTCTCTCTCTATTTCCCTCTCATTTCTCTCTCTCTTTCTTTCTCTCCCCACTTCTCTTCCTGTGTGTCTCTCTCTATGTCTGTCAATGTGTGTGTGTGTGTGTCTGTGTGCCACTGCCGATCTCTCTCTCTCGCTCCCTGCCCCTGCCCCGCTTGTTACTGTCGGAAAGCCCTTACAGCCCTGCTGGCTCTTTTTGGGGTTTGTCACAAGTTGGTTTTTCCCCCCTTCCTTTTGGAAAGCCAGGCTGGCGGAGCAATGAGCGGCAATCAAAATGCTGCGGAGGCTGCTCTCCTCCTCCTTGTGTGCACCCTCTCCACCCCACCACAGCCAGTCAGGGGGGCGGAAGAGGGAGAGGAGGATTAAGCTGCTCATTGCTACGCCAGCCCGTCTTTCCAAAAGGAAGACAAAAAAAC
>JANHFT010002025.1:140786-171116 GCA_032467955.1 Pseudoxenodon macrops
CTGAAGATGAAACTCAAATACTTTGGCCACCTAATGAGAAGGAAGGACTCACTGGAGAAGAACCTAATGCTGGGAACGATTCAGGGCAAAAGAAGAAGGTGATGACAGAGAATGGGGTGGCTATATAGAGTCACTGAAGCAGTAGGCATGAGCTTAAATGGACTCCAGAGGATGGTAGAGGACAAAGGCCCGGAGGAACGTTGCCAATTTGGTCGTGATGAGTCGGACATGACTTTGCAACTAACAACAACAACCTTTGATGCAGGCAGGCCCTCCCCTGTTCTTTATGCCATTGTTTCTTTAAAAAAGGAAAGACTAATCTTGACTACAGGGAGACCTGTTAAAATTTTCTGAAATTTTATAATTTGTGGAGCTCTTGGTGTTCTCTGAGCTTAGTTGTTTGGCTGAAGATGCTTCATTACTCTACTAGGTAACATCATCAGTGCAAATGAGTGTAAGGTTTCCACCCTGTTTATATACAGTAGCTTGCTTCACCAGTTTTAATGGCGAGGTCTGTTCTTTGGTTAGATTATTGTTTTCTGCTTGATTATTTGCCTGGCATTAATCCTTGATTTGGATTGCTGGAGAGGATCTATTCTGTTTTTTATGTTTTCTTTTTATGTTTTTATGGTCTTTTTCAAATCACAGCTCACATATTCCCAGCTGAAATTATGGCAAAGTCTTTCATGTGTTGGGAGGTTAAAGAATTTTCATCATGTCTTCTCATTGCTAGTTGTTGTTCATGGTTGCACTTTGTCTATCCTGCATAGACCACCTAACCAATATTTTCCAACAAAATACCCATACAACATTATGAAAAAGTGCTTTACGTTAATTTACTACAGCACAACAAACATAAATTATGAAGAGGAGAACATTATCGTACATTTAAAAAAAACTCGGAAACAACCAAAAGATTTTTGCAACCACATAGCATTACTGTAACACACACACACAATTAATTTAAAGCCCTCCAAAATATATTTAGTAACCCAAAAGATCCAGTAGCCTAAGAAGAAAAAACAGGAGTCCTCTGCAACATACAGTGTAAGGACTATGAGAGCCACTGTATAGAATTTCCTGTTTTATTTCCTATTTCTTTTTATTTTTCTATATACAAAAGTGAAGCATACAAACATATGTCCAAAGTCTTCCCATGCCTACTGTCTTACACTATATTTCTATTACTATTTATACTGTTCAATGTTCTCTGTACTATATTCTACTCTTATTGTACTATAATCTAGGATTATAGGATAATCCTATATCCTAAAGGAAACGAACCCTGAGTATTCTTAGGATGGTTAGATATCAAAGCTGAAGCTCAAATACTTTGGTCACCAAATGAGAAGAGACGGCTTATTAGAAAAGATCCTGATTTTCGGAAAGTTTGAAGGGTAAAAGGAGAAGGGTACAGCAGAAGATGTTATGGTTACATAATGTCATCAATGCAACGAACATGAATTTGGCAAATTCAGGGAGACAGTGGAGGACATGGGGTCCTGATCCTCTATGTCCATGGAGTCACGAAGAGTTGGACATGGCTTAGTGACTGAACAACAATCTATACTATTACTTCTATGCTATATTACATTATTTCTACTTCAAGTATATTCTTATTACAGCTATTATACTATCACTAACTGTGTTTGACTCTTAAAGACTCTGTTCTATCTTTAAATCTTCTCCCTCTCACTTACTCCCTGTTTTTCTTCTTTCTTAATGGCCAACTGATAAAACTGGCATTTTTCCAACATTATGTTTGGCTTGGTTTTGCTGTGATTCTTCTTTTTCCTCCAGACCCTTCAACTTGTATAAAGAAAACTCCTTCTTTTATTTGGTGATGGTTGCGGCTGCAGTGGTTGTGGTGTGGCGGTGGCAGCTACTGCTGCTGCTGCAAAACACACACATCTCCTTCTTTCTCCTTTCCGCTGTTTCAAGGTTACAGCTTCTATAACTCATTTTGTTGTGCTGACACTGGGTAAAAGGCTCAAATAGGGGAGAAAGACAGCACAGGTGCCTGCAATTTTCTCAGCAGCCCGCTTCTTCCACAATTCCTTCCTTTTGCTTCTAACCATCTTAATCTTCGGTCCATTCAAGTAATGTTGTGGAACTTGATTTCTTTTCAGTTTTTTTATGCCTTCTCACAAGATTCATCCAAGCTTTAACCTCTTTTGTAAATCCAATATACAATCATTGTCCAAGTCACTCTCTTGATTTATTACTTGTAATTCTCTTTTGATTTTTAAAGCATCAACCAACTTCTTTTGGTATGTTCAAGGAAACATCTTTTTCCATGTCATTCTTGTAGCCCATCTTTTGTAGATTCACTTTTAGTATTAACTCACTCTCTTGCTAGTCAGATAAAACTTGTTCCTCTTTTACCATTTCTTTTAAAGCATCTTAGACACAGTCTAGCCATAGAAGCAGACATCACTACTGACACTGTTATTAATTTCTGATTCCATTTTTAAAATATGATTCATTATTTCCAGTATTTTAATATTTGTGTGCTTGCTTCTGCAGCACATATACTATAATTTTGCAGATTTTGTGAATCAGGTTTATGTACTCTTCTCCTTTTAGTAAAATTTTTTAGTTCCCTTTAGTGCCTAGTTTTCAAAATTATTTGTCTCTTTTATGTCTTTAAAAAATTCAGAACAAGTTCATTTTCCGATGGGAAGGATTCTTTATAATTAATTCCAAAATCTTAGTTCAAATTTATCTGAACCCTTAAGCCATTTATAATTTTCTAAAATCAAAGCCTTAATTAGCTTTTTGCTGTTTATTTCAAATTTTTAACTTATTAAGTTTGTAATTAAAATGTTCTTTCATTAAGGATTGAAGGTAGATTCGCCCAGTGGTTTCAGACTTGGTAATCCAAAGATTTCTAATAGCTGAAAAGTAGCTAATAAGCAATTTCCGGCTGGAAAAGGAATTATGCAGGCTTAGTATTAAAAATAAAGGCAACAACCACAGTTTGAATAAGATGGCTATACCTCCATCTCCCAATGCGTAAAACCTGCCAGAGACTGCTGTCTCCTCATTATAAGTAACTTGATGAAATCTTAAATCGTCTCTTTATCTAAAGATGCTCTACTCACTAATTATTCATTCTTTGCTGCAGTTATCTGCTCTGCTTTTTGCAGTCTGTCATTTTACCCCCAGAAATGTTTAGTGTTGTTGTGATGAATTTTGAAACTGTTCTATATATGTTCCTTTTATTTTTCTTTATTTCCTATTTTTCTTTATTTCTTTCCTTTCTTTCTATTCCCTACTTTTTCTTTTTCCTTTCCACTTTTTGTTCCTTATTTTTTTAGTTAGTATTACTTTTTACTATTGCAATTATGTTTTAATTAAAAAAATTAAAGGAAGGTAATGTGGAAAAATATACTCAACCAATGTAACTCTTCAGAAAAAATTAAAAGGCGTATATAGAGGATCCAAGTAACCTTCTAATGATAATACAGCAAGCCCTGAATTTAACAGATCTCAATTTAGCAGAATGCAGGTACAACATATGACATCTTGTATGCATTTAAATCCTATTCATAAATGTGTAAATTATGTTGAAGATGCACTAACTGTATAAAATATGTGTGCATTAAATATTCATAAAATATTCAGATTTAATGAACATTCTACTAAATGTCTGATTTAACAGACATTTTGCCTTCCCCAATTAATCCATAGTTTCTGATGATCACAAAAATACCCACTTTGTGAAATGATTTTTTAGAAGTAAAATGTTAAACACCAGTCCCTTTAAAAAAAAATAAAAGAAGCACATGCTATAGAGTGAACTACTATTTCTATTATAATAGTACAGGTAGATCTTCAATGGCATAATTACTAATGCATATAGTATCAGTTACTCAAACAAATGCTGAACAAATGGCTATATTTGCTAACCATTGATCATAATTCATATGGTGATTGCTTAATTAAGTAAGCACACTATGTGAGATATTTTGAAACCATGTTGTAGGTCAAAAGGGGGGACTGGCTCCTGAGAATATGGACTACTCAGGAGTAAGGTTTAATTGGCCATTCCCATAGCCTATTTAAGTGAGGAAAAGGACTGACCAATTTGCAGGAAACAACTTCATTCATTTCACGTCTTGTCTTTGACTGCAAAACTCCTGTTCGGCTCTTGTTGGAAAGTCGTCAAGATTCCTGCAAATTGCTTCTGGGCATTTTGCCAACAACAGTAAGATTGTGTGCTGTTATCAGAAAGACTCTTTGTCGGACTTGTGGTCCTTTTTGCTTGGACTATTGCCGGCTGTTAAGAAGGTGAATTAACAGCTGTTGCACCGAGAAGACTGATTTATAATTTCATGGACTTTAGAACGACTGCTAAGACAGATAATTAGTAGTTTGTTAATATTAAAACAAGGTTTGTTCAGACACTGTTTGTGCTGTGTTCCTTGGTCCGGCAGCTGGGTCAGAACAGAACATTACATTATGACAGCCACTGAATTATTTACACATGCCACAGATATCCTTCTAAGGCTATCATTCTCATGGGGCACCCCATTAAAGATTTCTTGTTACTTTTACTCACCAAACAATCCAGCTGAGAGACAGGACTTTTGTTTCCTGGATGACTGATATCCCAGACCTTGACACATCCTTTTCCACCAGTATACACGTGCCTTGTTGGGTTGCTAATAGTAACTGCACATACCACTTCCCCGTGGTTTAGGGTGTTAATCTGTCGAGCATGACGTGGAATTCCTGGCCCAATGAGAGCATCAGGAGGGAAAGGTACAGGTTGCATCTGACCATCAGCACTTACATGAAATGAGTACGCTCTAGGTTAAGCAGAGAGAAATCCTGTTTTAATTACTCATCTACTGACCAATGAAAATTTACTAAACATAGTTAACGCTCATGTACAGTTTGTAAAATACATAATGTTATACTGTAATATTTTAGGTTGCTGCCAAGTAGAAAATATATTTTTATTTTGAATGGAACACAAGGCAGGTTGGGGCATTCTATACAGTCAGGGAAACAGTATTTTTAAAAAAAATCAGAAGTAGGACATTGTATGACTGGCAGTTATGTCACCTGCAAATAATTTATCAACAAGTTTCTGCAAATGTTCTTCCAGGGAGAGAGCATTCCAGTGCTT
Source organism: Pseudoxenodon macrops (assembly GCA_032467955.1). Lineage (NCBI taxonomy): Eukaryota > Metazoa > Chordata > Lepidosauria > Squamata > Pseudoxenodontidae > Pseudoxenodon > Pseudoxenodon macrops. The sequence continues at coordinate 145,924 of JANHFT010002025.1, forward strand.
AAAATTGCTTTGCTTAAGATATCATGTGTTGAAGTCCTGAGATAAAACTTTATTAAATTTGATCTAGAGCATACTGCAAGGAAATGTATAGTTAATAGATATAATCTCCACATGGAAATCTAATTTAGGATAGTGAAGATAGTTCACAAATTTCTTCCTTGAAACAAAAACCTGTCTCCTTTTTTGCAGTAAAAGGAACTTAATTAAAATATGTCAAAGAAATGGTACTTAGTGCTACGTAGAAGTTATGGATTAAAATGTCTATCAATTCCAACCATTGCTGATATGGGCTGGAGATAATATCAACTGCCGTCCAAAACAGCTGGAGGGTTTTACATTGCCTGTTTCTTTATTTTCAGATAAATAAATACTATCATATAGTCTACTTAGTGATTGAAAAATGTAATCACATTATAGAAAAATATCTGAAAGGACTTAAGCTACAAAGGCAAGAATTTGAGGAGATTAAACTATTCACCCATGGCTGCCAAACTTCTACTTATAAAGGATCTAAGTGCTAAGTTACCAACTGAACATGGTAATTCTAATATTTCATGAATGGTATAATTCAGGATAGGTCAACTAAATATATTTTCTATATATAGAATTTTTCTATATACCATCACCCTACACCCATTATATAACTGGGCAAGTCATTCTCCTTAGTCTTATTGGGCTTTATTTAAGTTGCTGCTTGCTTTCACAGGAAGAGCTCAAATAATTATACTGGATTTGTTGTGTATTTTTCTCTTGCTGAGCAGTAAAGTAGGTGAAAACGCTATACCTAATTTCTATAATTGTTTACTCTTTAACAGCCAAGCTAGTTACAGTAGGTCAGCAGCTTTTTTTAGTCAATTTCCTCAAAGATCCATGTGTGCCCTATGATATCATAATTCTTTTGCGGTGTTTTCAATCCAACAGAACACTCCAGTGTTCTTTTGTGCAACGTTGTTGTTTATGGAATCCAGTGAGTCTGCATTTCATCGCAGGGCTTCTTTTTGTGCACAAAGGAATTATTTTTAAAACAGAGGGGCAGAACACTAAAGACATGCACACCACAGAGCCTTTTGTAATTTGTCTTTCGGTGCCAAGCAGAGTTACCTTAGTCCAGCATGCCCCATTGCAGAAACATAACCCCTTCCCTATGCCCTTCCTTTATCCACGGCATCTGATACCCTTGGCATATAGTCTCCTACAGGAAAAACTGCCAAATAGGCTTTTAAGATTAAAAGGAGGATTAACCACCCTCTGCCACACATGGAATTCAGTATCGAGAGGAAGCAAAGGGAACAAAAGCTTAATAATATGATTGAGTTAGTGTGTTTAACACTCACGGTTTTCCTCCTGGGATGCCTGTCAGATTCGGAGGAATGCCTGGGACTCGCATATGATGATGTGGATCAAAACCAACCTGGAGTTTTCCCACAAACAGAACAAAGAAAGTTTTAAGCATTAATGGAAAATGCTGGAACGCTTTCTTTTCAGTCTTACATCAAACGTTACTATGGAGAGCCTTCTGCAAAGATTAAAAAAAACCATACTGGACTGTGCCAAGGTCCACAATTCAACATCCTGTTTCTAAAACTAGCCACTCATTTGCTTCAAAGAGACTTTCCACCTCCTCAAATAATAGTCAGAGACACAGTGCCTCTGAAGATAGTGGCAAGGAAATCCTTTAAAGCCTCAATTATCAGGAAAACAGTAAACAGAAGTAGAAAGCAGCCCTGGAGAGATTAACTGAAATTCAAAATTCTATCCGTTCGATAGATGCCTGGGAAAATAAAAATGGGACGGCATTTAACTGGTGCCTGGAAAACGTGATGCACCAGGTGAGCCTCTATGGGAAGTGTCACAATTGGGAGGAAGGTCCTGTGTCACCAGTCAGCTGGGAAGGTTGCAAATGGGAATCTCATGACTCTGGGATGTTGCCACCCTTGTAAAGACATGCCAATTGCCAAGCATAAAAACTTTGATCACATGACCATGGAGATGTTGCAAAGGTCATAGGCGCGAGGTCACACCTTGTGTGACTATTTTCAGTGCCGTTGTAACTTTGAAACAGTTGCTAAATGAATGGTTGTAAATTGAGAACTACCTGTATTCAAAACTTTCATAATCTGGACAAAGAATGCAATGTCCACCTTTCTCCCCAATCCCAACCCTCTTAATCAGTTCCTAGATAAACAGTAAAGTTGACCAGTGGTAACTCATGAAATCACAATGTATTGCCGACAGAGAAATAGACAAATACTTCAGGGATAGTCATTGAAATTAAGTCATTATAATGTCCAGAGTCCTCCACTGGTATAGATTGTCTCTCTTACCCAAAAGATACTATCAGCAACCATTATCTTAAATAATGCCAAGTTACGTCCCATTTCTCAAGGAACACTTCAGATTTCCCCTAGCAAATGATTAACAGTGAGGTCTGATTCATACCTTATAAGCCACCATCTTATTGAAAACAAGCTCCTCCCAGCATAATCACCTCTTACTATTGTATAATATGCAAGAAACGTACCACTGGAGATCTTCCATAGGCGGCTGCAGCAGCCGCGGCAGCTGCGGCTGCACTCATCTGAGGAGAGATGTTATGCAAACCCGCGTATGCGGCTCCAGGACTGGTCAGTTCCCCATTCATTCCAGCATGGGGTACTATTCCAAACGGGGTAGGATAAGGGCATGGGACTGCCATGGGTGTTCTTAATCCTGAAGCTGCAAAAGGTAAGAAATGGGAGAAAAGGAAAGGCGATTTACAAATCATATCATAAGAAAATACTGGACTGAGGAAAGGGAAATTCAGGTGGGTAAGTAAAAAAAACCATAACAACAAGCCGTACATTCTAAGGATTCTGTACCAGATTATCTCAGTTTTTAGAAGGCTAAAATAAGAGTATCATAATTCCTTTGCAAATTTACTCAAAGAAATTCTTCCTAAATTCTTCAAATGGTTGAAGAAGTCCCAAATAAAATGGAAGGAATTGGATCTAGGATCATAGAACTGGAAGAAGATATTTAACTTCAGTGGAGGAATTCAAATGACGAAATCCCTGCCTGGGGACTATCTAGTCCAGGGGTCACCAACCTTTTGGACCTGAGGGACCACTAAATACATAATTTTAAAACCCGCAGACCACTAATATGAATCCAGCACACCGCTCGTTGAAGCACTTAAGACTCCTCCCTCACATCTCTCTCCCCCTCTCTCTCCCTCTCCCTCCTTCTCTCTCTTTCTTTCTCTCATCTTTCTTTCTCTCTATCTCATCTCTTTCTGTCTATCTCTGTCTCTCTTTCTTGATTCTTTCTCCCTATCCCTCTCTCTTTCTCTCTCTGTCATTTCACAGGCCAGCCAGTGTCTTGGGGGGCGGGAGAGAGGAAGTTGTGCATTTCCCATTCACGCAGCACCAACAAGGCCGGAAGAAACGCCCAAGAGACCCAGTAAGAGATGAAGTTTCGCTCCCGCTCTGGAATATGGAATGAATCTCCATTCCCCACCCTTCCCTTCTCAGGCCAGACGAGGAGTGAGTGGGAGGAGAGGGCGAGGGGCAGGACCAGTCAGCTCAGCCGACAGGAAGGCACAGCAGGGGGATGAAAGAGCCGCAGATTGCCAATACTGTCCTGCCTGCGCCGTAACCCCCCCGCAACAGCATCATTACCTTGTTCTGGCTGGTGAGGGTTGCATTACTGCTTGCACGTTGCACTTGCTGCAAAGTTACAAGTTGCAAGTACCTCCCTGTACGGAAGAGATTTCCAGCCCCACCACGAGCTGCCTGCCTGGTCCCATATTCCAGAGCTCTAGTCTAGACTGGCCATTGGTCATCCCGGAGCAGCTCCTCCATCCAGGTGCGTAACGGAGCACCAAACTTTTCTTGCAGACCACCAGTGGTCCACGGACCGCCAGTTGGTGACCTCTGATCTAGTCTTCTACATATGCAGAAAAATGAAGTTCCACCACCTCCCTAATCAACTGTTTCCCCTATTGAATTGCTTTTTTTGTTAAAAAGTATTACCTTACATTCAACTGATATCTGTCTTCTTGTAACTAAAAACTATAATTTCATCATCAATCAGACCTGGTGCTATTTAATGTAACATTCTTTTAGCAATGAAAAGAATGATAACATATTCCTGCTTAGTCTTTTCAAAACTGAAGATACTCATTTGCTCCCTTTCTTATTAAGTGACTTAATTTCCAAGCTTTTGATGCTTTTTGTTTTGTTTTTTCAGATAGCACACCCTAAAATAATGCAGCTGGACTGACTACGATTGTCTCCCTATATGTTTTTTATTTAAACATATAGATCCTTTTAAAGGATTTTCACCCATCCTATTAGCTTTCTTCCATACATATCGCTAACAATATTGGAGTTTATCCTTCCAGTTAAAAATGCCATATTCATAAGTAAAAGAAATGTTGACTCAAAAGTGTTTCCCCCCCCCCAAAAAAAGGCAACTGTACTGTTTTTTATTTGAGGAAGAAGATGTTTTGCTTCTTATCCAAGTAGCTTCATCAGTTGTGTAAGAAGCAAAATTTCTTCTTCTTCCTCAAATAAAAAAACAGTACAGTTGCCATTTGAAAAAAAATATGTCCACGGACATTTCCTATGTTGAGTGCAAATAGCAAATTGTTTTTTACACAGAGTTATTCAGACACAAACTTTCTCCTATAATGCAGAGTAGAAAGACCAATCCTGTTTTTGAACAAGTTTGTAAGAGATATCCCTGTCTAGGTGTATTTCACTCTTCTTCAATCCGATTCCCTCCAAATGTGTTGCATTACAGCTCATATAATCTTCAATCATAATGGTAGTTAGCTATGCTGATTACAGATTACGGAAGTTGTAAATCAGCCCATTTGGACAATGTCAGACCAGAAAAACCAGATGAGACTTGCCCAACATGAGGTAGCAAATCTAAGGAAGACGCAAGATCTGACCCTAGATTTACATTTAATACTCTACAGCTGTGTGCATGCAACAAGCAGCATATACTTGACAGACAAATCTAACCTTTCCCCTCTCCCATTACATTTACTAACCTAATGGATCAACTCCTGGTGGCTTTCCAGGAACAGGCCTTAATCCAGGTGTAGAATTGCTTCCGGGTGTTGGAGCATCAGTACGTGGAGTTGGGGTGTTTGATTTAGACACAGGGGTAGTGGATTTCTCATTCTGATATGGAGAGAAGCAGATTTTATACAAAAAAATCACAGTGAATGAAACTTGCACAAGTTGATTTTATTGAGATCTACATCGGTGTACTTTTTAGTAGGCATTCCAAGGAACACATGTATGATGTAGCACTCCTTTGGCTATTGTAGTGAATATAAAAACATTGCATTATTTGAACCAAAGAGTTTTGATATTTCATACATTTCCTTGCCACTCGCCATCCAGAACATGCCAAGTTGAATGATTGCCTAAAGAACAGAATAAAGAACCAAACTAACGAACAATATTTCATTTAAAGAACAGAACAGAACGAACAATATTTCGTTTCACAAGATGCCAGGGTATTATATTATCCAATAGCAGTCCAACCTGCAGTTGGCTGTGCTAACAATAGAATTCAAGCAAATTGCTTGATAGAAGCTGAGACAGTATTGAGAAACTGCATTGGTTGTTTCAATCTAAATCTGCAAAATATGAGTGGCACATTATGCTAATGAGAATTCAGCCTTATTTATTGTTAACATGTAATATGAAACTAATAGTATTCAGACATCAGTTTTTTCTAAATACTCAGAATGTGAAAAATCCCTTTATCTAATTTATAAATTATAACATGGTATTATAACCACACAACATAACCGAACAAGCAATACCTTTAAAAATCCTGTATTACTTTACTTCAGTTCTTTAGATTGTCATAATTCCTTTGCATATTTGCTTCGCAGATTATGGATATTTACCTAGAGCCTATCTAAAACTGAATAAAATGAGACATAGAATCACAGAAATGGAGGACGCCTTTTAAGCTCCACGTAGCAGTTAAATGAAGGCATCCCTGCTGGATGGATATCCAACCTCTGCTTGAAATTGTGCAGCAGGAAGAAGTTTAACAATCTTCCTAATTATATACTATGTTTATAGTCAACTCTTTTTTATTAGAGTTGATTTTTTTCTTTAAATTAAATAGGAATCCATCTTCTGTATTTTTGAATTTGTAAGAAAAAATAGTCTAACCTTATAAAAAGTTAGGGATTTTAGTGATTTGCCTAAGTCTATCCTATTAATTTTCTGTAATTTCAACAGTGTTGCTTATCTCCTGGTTGAGACCACCAGCCCTATACTCTTTCTTTAGGGGGTGGCAGGGTGATTACTGCCGACTGCCTGGCAGGTCCCTGCACTTTTCTTGGCAAGTTTTTTTGGAAGTAGTTTACCGTTGTCTGCTTCCTAGGGCTGAGAAAGAGTGGCTGGTCCACAGTCACCCAAACTGGCTTTGTGCCTAGTGCAGGATTAGATCTTACGTTCTTTCCATTTCTAACTTGGTATCTTAATCTCTATACCAAAAACCAGCTTTCTTCTATTATTAACTCATTATTCAAGGAAAATATTATTATTTGAAAATACTGCATTACCAAAATTCATGTAACAAGCATTATTTGATGTATTTGCCAGAAGATGACAACAGCAAGACATTTCTGCATAATTACAAAAAAACAGGGAGGTATCCATTGTGTTATTAAGAGTGAAACGTGACTTGGAGATGTTCCTTTAATAATTAAGCGTGTTACAACTTAAAAAAAAAAGTTGAATGCTACCTGAAATTTGTGTTTGACCCTCCTTAGAGTGTGTGACAATTTTGTAACATCAAAATTACATGTGGCCCTCCAAAGACCTTTAAAAACTGCCACCAAAAGACTTAAAAAACTGTCACTAAATTGCACCCCTCAGTCTTAAATATTCATGTGAAAAATCTCAGGTGAAGGGACTAGTTGTGAGGAAATTGTGGCAGATCGAGATCCTAGAAAAACAACTAGTCTCTTTCATGCAAGTTCATATATACACACACAGAATATCAATCAAAGGAAGTCAGTACTGTTCTTGGTTTGCAAGCAGCCTTTCTCTGAATTGTGACTTGTGCAAGAAAATAAAGGCTATTGTAAATGACATATTATTTCTTAGGCAGAATATGACTGTAGCTGAATATAGCCAAGTAACACAAATAAAGCCAAGAACCAAATCACAACCAAGCAGGAAGCTAAAATTACTGTAAATTGTCATACCAAAATAAAATAAAATAAGGTTCAAAGAACCCCTGTGTACTCTTATTTATTCACAGAATAGCAAGCTTCCTGACAGGGGAAAAAAATACAATAAAAGATAGATACATTATTTTCAGACCTGGCTAGCTGAATAAATACTTTCCATCACTCCAAAAGATCCTGAGGTGCAAAATATATTTTTTTGGGTAGAAATATATTGAACTTAGTGTTATATTATGATGTACTACTGCGACACATCTCATTATCTTCCACCTCAAGTTAGACACCCAACGGTGCACACACAGTTATGAAGATGAATGTGGATTGTACAGTCACTTACAAGGCTAAGTTCTTTGGATTTGGAAGAAGGAGTGCTGCTTGAAGATGCTATTGAGGCTGGGCTAATTGGTGCATCTTTCTTGAGTAGGCGAGCCTTGTCCAAGCCGTTCTCCCTTGGAGAATGTGCTGGGCTTCCTCGTGGAGATGACGGATCCTAAAAAAGAAGCGTAATGATTATCAAGGTCTCCTTATTCCAGTGAATAACGCATGGCTCCTTTGTGACTGCCTCCCATAGTGACGTTCATGAATGGTATGCTATATTCCCCTGCCTGCATAAATCATTATTCACAAAGAAACCATACTTCCATCTCAAGATATGGATTAATACAACAATGCCTTTTTACCATAGCAAAGCAAAACTATTTTTGGGTTTTATTTGTTATATTGATTCACCACCCATCTCGGCATGAAGCGAGACTGGGTGGCTTACGAAGTTAAAAGCAGTAAACCATACAAATATATGTAGGAATAGAAGTTTAAGTGATGGTAAAAAGATGGGGTGGGAGGGAACAAGGTGTGCAGAGGGTGAAGTAGGATCTGCTATTAGGTGTATCAGCCACCTGCAGCGTAGCACTCCCCCACTTTCTAAGCACCCCTCAATGTGACCTGAGAAATACATGCAATAAATTATGCCTCCCAAAGCAAAATTGCACATACCTCATTGGATACATCAACTACCAAGTTATCATCACTTTTTTCACCATCACTATCCTGCATTGAAGAAGAAAACAGTTAAGCACCTAAAAACACTTGCTTGTCAAAGTTACACTTTTCATTTAAGCTCTAGAAATGCAATGCAAAATGGGTAACATCGTCAGTTAGGACTTTTAAAACTCATTTTAATTCATAGAGTGGCCCTTGGGCTGTAATATAACAAGCCACAGTTATATTTTTAAATATGCGCTTAGTAGATCATTGGTTCTGGAGTAATACAGACTAGAAGATGAATCAAAATTAGAATGGGCTTATAAAAAAGGAGCTTGGGAACACCAATCTCATCAAATTGCTCATCAGGAATTTTAAGATGGCAATGGGTAGCCCTCCCTTTCTAATTTAGCATGTTATGTTTCTGGAAGTTGCAACTGGATGTTGCAAATGCAGCATCTGAACAGATAACTGAGTAAAGAACGGAAATCAGTCAGTGCTTATATTATAATAAAAGATTTACTTGTTTGGCAGACATAAACGTGCTGGTATTGGCTAAACACTTTAAAACCTGATTATCTGAGAGATCACCTCTCCCACTCCAAACATATCTGAATGTTGATATCTGCAGAAAGACCCTTCTGGATAGAAAAAAGCTTGTCGATCTGGTGTGTGGGAGAGGACTGCCTGCTGCATCACTCCTAGGTTATAGAACAAATTTTCTGGAGAAATGCATTTGGCATTTAATTTAAAAAATAAAATAAAAATTAACCCCAATATTTACAAGATCAGTAAATGTACATTTATTTTAGTCTGTTAATTATGGGTTACTTTTAATATCAGGTGTTGTTTTTTTTAATTAACTGCTCGCTTAAAACAGAAAGGCAGAATATAAATTTAAGGGGTATAAAAGAAATGCAACAGCTTTAGGAAAGTTTGCACATTTGTTAAAGTGAGTACTGGGATATGGTGCCGTTTCCATTTTGGCATATTTTTCAACATGGAAGGCATCTGTGTTGAGGAGGAAAGCCAAGCTTGTTATATTTTCTTTTTCTTGACCTCAGTTCAGCTGAAAAGGGCTTTTGGAGACAAAAAACAGGATCCCTTTGAGATCCCTAAAACTCTTTCGGGTGCAATTGGTGCGTCCTTTTTGGCAGTATAAAATAACAAAGTAATAGGGGAAAATATACTGTACATGGTTTTACTCACATAACGAGTTGCTATCTCTTTTTCTTCTGTCTTCTGTTTTTTACTTTCAGAAGAGTAATCTGTTGAGTTTCTGTGCTTCTCAGAGGTTCTAAAACTTGCTGATGGAGATACAGATGAGCTCTAAAAATGAGAGGGGAGAGAAGGAAAGATGACTGATGGCACAGTCTTCCAGTTTTGCTTATATCACACCCCGATGAGAGGACAAAAGCTATGCCAGCATGGACAGAGCCATCTACGCCTTTCTAAAATAAGCAGATATAAATGATCTCTCCATGAGCTGCTCCTGGATCAACACAGCAGCAACCAAAATGCTAGTCTACCACTTCAGAATCAGGTTTTAGTTACAAACTGACTTTTATTGAAAGGAATAGGCTGGCGTGCTTACATGCCATAGTTTGTTGCAGAAATTAATTCCAGAAAGCACACACAGGTAAACTGATTCAGCAGGATTCATTTAAATAAGAAACTTCTTTACATACAAAAATGAATATATATATTCACTCAAAGAGCCACTCGGGCCCATTTCCCACTGAAAACAAAACAGTAGGAGCCACAAAACCTGGATGGGCGTGGCCAACTCAATGTTACTCTCCTCCACCCAGTCACATGATCCCCCCAGCCGTGCCTACCCAGGTTGTGTGGCTCCGTGTTTTGTATGGGAAATAGGTAACTCCCTCTCATCTCTTTCTCCCTCTTTCTCCCTCTCCCTGTATCTTTCTCTCTCACATCTCTTTTTCTCTATCTCCCTCCCTCTCCCTCCCTCTTATCTTTCTCTTATCTGTCTTTTTTTCTCTCTCTTTCCCTCTCATTTCACTTTCTGTTTTTCTCTCCCCACTTCTCTTTCTATGTCTCCCTATGTCTGTGAGTGTGTCCGCCGCGACTGGCGATCATTCCTCAGCCCGAATTTCCAAAAAAGGAATAAAAGGGGTGATGGGGGAGGGGTGGGGCCAACCAATGATGGGACAGGGAGCCAAAGCAGAGGGCCCAAAGAGCCGCATGTCCTCGTTGCCACAGGATACAGTGAGGGCCAACTGAAATTGGATCAATTCATGGAAACTCAGTGTATCAATGGGTATCTATCAGGATAGATGTAATGAGAAATAGCAGTTGCTGGGCAGCAGCAGATTTCTAGTCCCGCAGGGGCTTCCTTAATCATCTAGTTCTCGCTATGCAAAACTGGGCTCTTTTTCTTATTCAAAGGAGACTGTTGCACTGTGATAAAATTCAGTGCCATATTATAGAAAAGATAACATCTACTTCAAGTCTAACTCAACTAATGTGAATGCATTGATGTGGTTTGCTTGGAGCAATACAGAAGCAGTTTTATGAGTTTTCTGTGCAGCCAGCATCTGAGTTGCTTTTTTGACTTCTCATACTATCTATCCTACAGCCCTAAGATGTCTCAGTGGCTTCTCATCTAAAAAATAATTAGATCTGACCCTATGTAACTTTTTGAGATCAAAGCCAGCTTTGCACTGCCATGTATGTGGGCCTTCTTACAGAAATTATGAATAACCACAAGAGCCCTTTGATCAATGAAGGAAAACAGAATAAAGCATTTTTCTATGCATACCTAAATATGTGTACTTCCATCGGTCCTTTAAATGTGCTTGGAGTAATATTTTGTCTCATTTATTTTGAGAATATTTGTTGTAAAACTTGAGTTAATGTAAATCAAAGACATGCCTATTGAATAGTATTATATAAATCTAGTAAATAAAAATATACTAACTAGTTTCATTAAAGTTTTACAAAATGGGAGCTCTTATATAAAGGCATCCATAAAGACCTCTTAATTTTACTTTAATTTGATCTTTAACTGAAAATTAAAATAGTTTATTCTTTAATTCCCAGCCACAGTTTGATGCTGACAATATAGAGCACTGGATAAAGGTAAGGAAAAATAAAGTAATGCTCACTCTTAAATATCTGGAAAAAAACCACTTCTTACTCAGTGGGAAGAAATCTTGAGTTCCCTGGTAAAGATTCATTTAATCCAATGAGACTCGTTTTCTGAATTATTATGAATGATATTGACTGTTAATTGCACAGATGTTAAAGTCTGTTACAATTATTATTAGAAGAAAATAAATGCCTGTAAATTTAATTATGTTGAGAAATGTGTATAAATCTATAAATCTACTGATGTGTATAAAGATATAAATCTACTGACAGAACCATAATGGTTAAGGTTGGACTAGGACAGTCCAAATTCATGCCCCCTCTTAATAATGGAAATTTTGAGCCAGTGACTCTTTCAGCCCAATCTACTTCACAGTGTTGCTGTTATAAGGATAAAATCAGTGGTGGGATTCAATTTTTTTACTACTGGTTCTGTGGGCATGGCTTGGTGGCTGTGGTGTAGCTTGGTAGGCGTGGCTTGTTGGGTGTGGCAGGGGAAGGATACTGCAAAATCCCCATTTCCTTCCAATCAGCTGGGACTCGGGAGGTAGAGAATAGATGGGGCGGGGCTAGTCACAGGTGGTATTTACCGGTTCTCTGTACTACTCAAACCTTCTGCTGAAAACCACCTCTGAATAAAATGAAGAAAAGTCCCCTTGTAAACCTCCCTGAATTATTGGATGAAGGTGTGTGTGCTTGTACACACATATATATTTGTACTATGATAGATAACTTAAATTCTAGCATTTTAGTGGAGGCTATTTTAAGTATTAATATGCTTCTCAGTTTCAAAAAAACTCTATGTAGCTAACAATTTTAATATTAAAAAATACATCAATAAAAGAGATACCGTTCAATACATAAAAGGACCAATCAAAAAGATATAACAAATATCATGCGCTTCCAACCTTATTGCTGATCAAAATATCTTCTTTTGTGTTAGACAAAATAAGTCGATCTTAATAACATTTCTATTATTTATTTATTTTAAATTCAGCGGGTGGAACAAGCCTCTGAATTTGCTGTTTCTGAAGCTTTTTCATTAAAAAAGTCACCCTATTCTCATGGACTTCATGGTCCAGTGCTGGATTTGGAAACAACAGAGCAACTGTTAGATCATGATGAAGCATATGTTGAAGGTATTTCCTAAACATTTTGTTGTGGACTCCAGCTGATCCAGAATAATTATGGTTTTTTTTATTGTAGTGTAGAAAAAGAATAATAGATTACCCATCCCTAGAAAAACAGGGATCTCATCTCCCATCCCCTTATTACAATTTTGTAATTTGGTGGGAGATGGAGTTGGAACATTCCATTATGCCAAGAGATTGTGAAAATACCTGATTTATGTATGATGGTGGAAGGTAATATCAATAACTTTATAGAGAAATTTGACGAAGCATAGCTCAGTTATTCAAAGTGCTGATGACTGTATATGTAATTGAGGATAGCTTTAAATGGAGACCATGTTGTATACATGTTTTTAAATATATATGTATCATTTTAACTAATGAGATCCATACTTTCCCAATTCCTCCTAAGCTTGTGAGCTTTCAAATATAAGATCAACTATAAATAATACCAAGAATGTTTAACAAATCAGAATAACATTTTTGGCTAAATCTCCTTGGATTAATCCTGCAGAAGCCAGTTTGATTTGCCTCTGAGCAGAGTTTAGGTTTGGAGTGTAAAATTCCTTTTCATATTTTAAACTTTTGCTTTAGTTGGTAATTCTGAATCTAGTAATATTTTTATTGCTTTCATCAATGCAGCTCAAGAGTTGCTTAATGACTGGATGAATTCAAAATTGAAATTGGAACTGGCAAGTGATGAAGACAATGATGTTCACAATTCAGTCCCTAATTCTGTTCCTTTACAAGAGCCTATTTCTGGCTTTCAGAAGTATAAAAAATTTGATGGTGAGACTGATTTTATTTTAAGTATTTACATAATAGCAAAAACTCTCCAGGTACGCTATTATAATAGCAAATTCTGGTAAAATTCACACAAAACAATTAAATTGAAAGTAAAGCATTATTGTATCTAATAATTTAAATAGTCAATAAAGACCATTCTGAGAAAATTGCATTGTTGTGGCATAACTAACCCCAAAAGGTATCCTTTTCCAGAAAGACAGGACTGTCATAGAAGAACCTTCTCCCTTTTGTTCTGTTCCTTCTAGGCTATTTTACAAAGAGAGATTAAAATATTTCTAAGAAAATGATGTAACAAACATTACTTTGATTTGTATCCAGTTTTTCAATCCACAGGACAATCAAGGAAAGTAACTATTAAAAAAATAACCACTCGTGTTTTCAAAGGCTTTGTACACGTATTTTCCACTCTTTATTTTAACATTCTTAAGCTGAAAAAAAATATGCTACTGGAAAGTGATATTTTGCTACTGAATTTCAGAATTTAAAACTCAGTGTAATTGGGCTGGGTATGGAGAGATTTTAAGGATAGAAATAGGCATATTTTATGTCTCAGAGGCTTATGATTTTCATTATGGCTTCACCATTTCTAAATATAAATGTCTTCATAAGACAAACGTGTAGCTCGTTTTTTGTGTGGTAGGGTGCTCTGGGAAGCACAAATAGGACCTTGGGGATGGCACATGTGAAGACCGCAAGCTGCAGCTCCTGATTCAGGACAGAAAGTTTAAAGATACCATTTTACATTCAATTTCAATATGATTTATGTATTCTAGATTTCTATGGTTATTTGGAGCAAGAAGTGGAAGGCACCACGGTACAAGATTTTTTACAGCATCTATTGCAAAGTGAAATTGTAAACAGTGGTATACTGGAAGGCCTTAAAACTAAAGCCGTCAGAGAGAAAAAGGAACCAAGAGACTTACGAATTGACATGGAACTAAGGCATAAACAGGTAAAAATATAATGTTTATGGAAAACCACCTAAAATTCACTTTATATTTCTTCCTAAATTTGTTAAGTCTTTATATTGTTTAAATTAATCCCATAGAGGAGGGAAAGAAGTACAATCTGAAAATAATAAATTGAAAGTATAATGGCTATATATACAGCCTATTTCTCGAGGCTGCAGTGGATGCAAAGCAATGTCGCATGTCTGAACAAGCTGGCCAGGACTCCTGAATTCCTGGATAAGTTTTGCAGTTTTTGCCAAGGCCTCAGGCATGACAGTCTATTGGGCCCTATTAGTCAAGTGTTGGAAGACAGATCATCAATTCTAAGCATTTTGAGTCTCACTAGTTCTTCTTTCCCCCACATCTGAGGCTGTTCCTTCCAGATCTAGCTAGATTGATGGGCCAGAGGAATCAAATGTTCAAAAAGCCCATCCAGTAATTCTGTCCTTTCTCATTCTCTTGTCTGTTTACATAGTCCCACAGGAAAGGAAAGAAGCAGGGAGCAAGGCACTGAAAAGAAAGCTGAATGGAAAGGGCATTTACTTGAAAGCACTTACAGAGAAATAGGCAAAATGAAGTGAGGATAAACCATATGTGCAGGTACTTCAGGCGTACATCCTTCACAATGAGGAAGGTCTCCCATATCAAATAGAGAAGCAAGGGAAGAAACATGAGACGTGTATGAAATTCATTCTGCACTGGGGTCAGATGGAGATACGAATAACTCTTGAATGGTGCCTTCACATGGATTAGCATACAGTGAAATCTTTCTCAGGGAAGAAGTTGTTCGGTGAAGCAGTTGATTCAATCTTCGTGCAAAACAAAGAAATCATCAGCTGAAGAAAAGAACACTGACCTTTCAGGTTAAAGATCATAGCCAACTTTTTTTTTCCAGACAGGAAATCCAACTCAAGTTTCAGTAGTGGGTTTATTTTTTCAGTGCTACTGGTTCGCACGCACGCGTGGCGGTTCTGCGCATGCGCAGAATGTCCTGGTGCGGGAGGGTGAATCTTCCGGCTGCCAGCGCTACAAGATCGCTGATTAGGAGAGATCCGGTAGGAACCCACCACTGTCATATTTCCAGGTTCATCAATAGAAGGGCACACTCAATAGAAAAGGCAGAGAAGGCAGGAACCAAGGAAATACCTGAGACTGTTTTGTCTTCACCTGCAAGGTAGTGGGCAACTGTAATAATTTTAATGTCTAGTTATATTCCTGTTTGGACAGATGGATGTGAGACCTAGTTTAATGAGAATATACAATTCACAAGAATCCCCTACCTCTAAGAATGAACAAGAAACATTTTAAGATGACTAATACATTTATTAGACTTTAGAATTATATAAAATATATCTGCATAAGAACGCTCTGGTGGGTTTTCAGTCTACATGATGCTAAAGGAAAATGGACATTGGAGTGTATTTTGAACCACAGACTGCTAAACAAATTCATCAGGCACTGAACCTCCAGAATGGAGAAATTAAGGTCTATACCAGAAGCCAACACAGTGGAATACTTCCAGCCTCAATAGAACTATCAGAAGCCTGCTTGCATATTTTGATCAGAACTTCTTACTGATAGAAGAGTCAACTCTTTCCTGTATAAGTCCCTCATCTAGTGATTAGAAGTCATTTGGCAATCAAGTTCAATGGCTGGCCTGTGTTTTAACGCTTCTTTTTGTTCTTGTTTTCCAGGTAAAAGAAAATCGCTTGAAACGGCAGAAGGAGCTTGAACTTCTAAAACAAGAAAAAGCCCTGAAAAAGTTAGCAATGTTAGAGGCTCAAAAGCAATTGCAAGAGGAGACAAAGAGGAAAGCTCTGAAAGCCAAAAAAGAAGAAGCAGCGATCCAAAAACAAATGGTAATACTGCGGAAGGAGTTGGGAGAAAAAAGACATCTCATGGAAGAAGCACGGAAAATGTAAGCTTTGGAGAAAAATCAGTTCATTCAAGATCCTAAAACAGATAGAGTAAATGTACTGCAATGAAATAAATGAAAGATCATCTAAAAATCGTTGTGAGTTCCGAGGAGTGAGGGAGGATATAAATGTAAGACAACTTAGAACCTCATCTCCAAAAATGCTGTAGAGATTGATTAACTTCCAAGTGTAATTAAATTTATTTGAGATTTGTAGACATGGAAGAAACTACTAAATCTTTTTTTCCAAATCATCTCTATATGCTTTTCAAAACCACCGACCATGTAGGTACCATGTTATATGAACTGTAAAAATTAAATCAGAAGTCAAACTATTTTTCATGTGTATCCCTATTTGATTGCAATTGTTTCTTCAAATTGTCAGCTTCTACAGCAGCATATGCCATTAAGATGACTGAAAATCACTACAGGTGATTTTCCTTTTATGCCTCTATATAATTGTTCTTTAAGAATTATTTGAGGATATATTGTGTAATACTAGCTTATGAAATGGAGAACATTGCAGTAACTAAAAGTATTACAACAGTCCTATAAAACTTGCTCAGTTCAAATAAAAAGTACATCAAATAAGGATTGCTAACACATTGATTAACATGCTCCTCTTTCTCTACTACTTTTCTCTAACCTCTCAAACTGTCCTATTTTAGGGAAAGAAAGAGACACAGTTTGAAAAAAATGCAAACTCTGATAGAAGTTGGCCTGCCTCCCACTGAGCTTACCTATCTGAATTGTGACAGTGAAGAACAAAAGGAGGAGGAACAAGCCAAAAAGCAAGAAATACTGAGCAAAATCAACACTGCTGATCAGAAGGTGAGGACATTCATGATCTTGTCTTCAGTGCTTTGAGATGGATGGTTGCTTTAACTAGAATTCTTAACAGTTTTCACTCAACAAAGATGCTTAAGGTGTCATTTATGTTTAAATGAACTGAGGATAAATGTATAGATTTGAGGTTGAAAGGATATAGAAGATTAGAGCAGATGGATGCCAAAAATTGGAACCTGCTATGAAAACTGCTTCATGACTAAGCTTAAACCTGAGGATACAGCACAATGTTATATGACATAGCAATGTTATGTCAGCCCAGGTTTTCTTAGATACTTCTTTTTATATATATTTTATATATATACACACACAACAGTCTGCAGTTGTTATATAGCATCTACTTATATTTATTAGCCACATAGAAGTTTCTAATCAATAGCCATGCATAAGATTGTAGTATATTTGTTATTTAAAGACTTATAGTTGTCTTGCTTTAACTTATTTTGATTCAATTAAATATACGTTCTCACTAGCTGGTATTTTATATGCATGTCTTAAGTGGCCATTATATGTGTATGTGTGTATGTACCGTAATATTTGTTTCAACAATTTTTCCTTTTCATAAAATATGGATCTATATGCGTGATCTGTTAAAATAAATAAGCCAGTTTTAGGTCAAAGGTCAAAAGAAGAGATAGAAGTTATCTGGGTTAGCACTTGGTGAATAAAATTCTGACAAAAGTTTATGCAAGGACATTGAGCTTTCATGAGAATGATGACATTTCAGACATTAAAATGCTAAAATGAGATGTAGATTCTCATTAAAATATTAGGTTTGTGATCATTCAATTATGATGGCAATACATATGAACTAGCATTAAAATCTAAGGTTAACTGAAGTAGACA
This sequence comes from Pseudoxenodon macrops, assembly GCA_032467955.1. NCBI lineage: Eukaryota > Metazoa > Chordata > Lepidosauria > Squamata > Pseudoxenodontidae > Pseudoxenodon > Pseudoxenodon macrops. The sequence goes on from JANHFT010002025.1 coordinate 163,720, forward strand.
ATTGATATATTCTTAAAAAAGAGATTTAAAAAAACTTACCACATGTGAGTTTTTTATGAAGGGGAAGTACAGTTGTCAGTGAACCTTGAAGGCATTTAGTGCAATACTCCAATATTTTACATTATCAGAAATGTAAATATGATACAATGGAACATGGTTACTTGATTCTCAATGTAGTGCCTACGGAAGTATTTCTCGGCCTGGTACAAGTTTATTCTGGACCTCAGAATTAAAATGGGAAAAGCAAGAGCCCTTGCGGACTGGAAGTGCCAGCTGAAGATTTTGCGAGCCTGGAGAGATTATTCATGGTCTCACAAACTGGAGAAGGAGACTCAAAAAATGGAAAATCAGCTTCGGGATCAAAATAGGTAGCAATATTAACACAATTTCTTCCTGTGAAGTTGAAAGTTACTCTTATGTTTGGTTTAATTATTTTGATTTTTGTTTATTGGAGTGCTTTTAAAGAAGAGAATATAAGATGCAACTGAGAAGAAATTATGATGGTATATTTTCAAACTTTTCACCAAGGCTATTGCATTTCACTCTTTTATGAAGAAGCCATCAACATTAGTATTCATTAACATATAATTAGTGCCATTGGTGTGCAAGATGTTTTCTGAATACTGGGCAATTTATATAAACTGAAGGACAATTCAGCTGGTAGATTTAATAATATGATTATTAAGTTTTTCAAAGCTTCCCTTCTCACCCTTTCCCCAATATTTATTTATTTCTTGACTCTTGCACACATGAGAATGATCCTATAATTTTGATGAGTTCCTGGGTGAATCTATTATTAATTCATTGATTTCCAAGAAATTACATTAGGAATCCATTAACCCAATGCAGGGAAAGCAAAGTACATTTGATCTGTCCAATCAACAGGTTGCATCATGGCCACAATCATTATTGAATAAAAAGTTGTTAGGAAAAAATATTTCAATAGGCTTGTGAAAGACTTGATGGTTTCCATTAGAAATATGCTGATATGGCTCTTACTAACAGCAATTATTTTATGCTTGACCCATATAATTGGAAATATACTGGAAATTACAACAAGCAGACCAATGTATTTATCAAAATAAGTCATTACAAGAGAAATACACTATCCTTTTTTTTGTCTGATGGCTGCATTTTGTTTTACTTTCCTCTGAGGACTGCAACAGCCATGGTTGCTAATATCAGGTTATTTGGAGGATTGAAAGTTTTAGTCTACTTGGGTGGAGGTAGAGACCAAATGGATGCAAGACTTAAGGCATCCATTTTATCGCTTAAGTGCCAAGGGAACCTTATGTAAACAAGTCAGTTTTGCCTACTGCAGGAGATCTGGGGTCTGCCAATAGGGTACTAAAGGTCCACATCTAGTAATGCATGCTCAACTCTTTTATAAATAAATAAAACAGTTCTACCAGGGATTCTAAACTAATGTTAAAAAATATCTTAATTTAGGAAAAACCAGCTGGCTATAGAGTTTAACCGGAAATGCATTTTGCGTCATTTCTTTGCTGAATGGCAATGCTGGCGGCGATTAGAGATGGAAAAGAGAGAGCTAGAAGTGAAAAAAGAAAAAATGAGGACAAAAATGGCAAAGCTCTTGGAAGAAGTATCACTGGGGCAACTAACGTCAGATTTCTCAAGACCTACCAATAAAATCCTTGAGACAGAAGTTACCCAAGATAAACCTGCAAGTGATACAGAGGTCAACTGTATAGAGGTTAACCAGCTGGCTGAAGTACCGTTTGTTCAGAATAATCCCACAATTGCAAAATCTGAAAGAGAAAATTCCTACTCTCCAGGGGCAAGTACAAAAAGCAATCTCTATTCACCAAGTCAACCAAAATGGCCATGGCAAATCACCAGAAAACATGCTGCTTTGAATCTTCAGGACCACGCCAGGTTTGGGAATGAAACAAAGCATTCCCTGCAGCATCTTGATCTATCAAAACAAAAGAAATCTCCCGCTATTTTGGGTCCCCTGGATCAGCAACGTGTGATTGAAGAACAGCAACAACAGCTTCAAGAGCAGCAAGAGCTGATCCGTAAACTTCAGGGCCTTCAGAGGTTACACACTGCTTGGGAGGAGGTTGAGCAAACTACAACTGCTACCATGGCACTTAACATTAATACTCCAAATACCAAGGATAAGGAAGAAAAGCAACTGAGAGAAAATCAATCGAATTACAAGAATACTAAACCTGTAAGGTATAATAATAGTAATAATAATAGTAATAATAGTAATAATAGTAATAATAATAGGATTTTGTTATCTAGTAGCTAAAAGAATGTGGTTGGAGCATCACACTTCAAAGTAGCGCTGTGATGTTTTTAATTGTAATTAATAGCTCAGTATCAAATATGATACAAGTTCAATACTCACTATTTGACCAATTTTAATCATTTATTTCCATTGCTTTAATAATAAAACAACAATAGCAGTAGTAATAATAATTGAGTAGTCTAAAGAACTTAAGAGTACAAAATAATTACAAGCAAACAATAAAAATGAGCAGAGGAAAACTCTATTTTTATTTACCGTAGTTGCATGTGGCTTGCTGCCTTACAGAAAATCAAAGCAGGGTGCTTGTAATTTTTATTCCTACCACTCAAATACATGGCTAAGAAATAAGATGTCTGTTGTCATGCAAAGGACACTTTTTGTTATGATTAATAAAAGGGGCAAGGGGAAATAATAACTAGATTAGCAAAATGATACACTATGAAATTTACAAGGGTTTTTTGTAACAGAATCAGAAACCAATTGTCTTAAAATGATCTCATTTTTCATTTTTGTAACATAGTTTATTTAAACCGTTATGATTTATTTAGGAAAAAAACTGAAAAAGAAATATTGTGCATACTATAAAGTTTTGCACAAAAAAAAAAAAAGGAGGTTACAAAATATAGTGGAGGAACGGTCAATGAATTCATATATAGTCATGTAGGACTGAGTACAATTGTGGAACAAAAAAACAAAAAACAAAAGTTAGGACAAAGTCCTGGAATGGTATCTTTAATAGGTTGAATAATAATTTTCTGCATGTATAGACAAAATTGCTGTAGTCAATTTAGTTATTTTGAGTTGGATTTCTAGCCTCATACATTGTAGCAGAAGATGGCAACAGCAATAGCACTTAGACTTATATACTGCTTCATAGTGCTTTTACAGCCCTCTCTAAGCGGTTTACAGAGTCAGCATATTGCCCCTAACAATCTGCGTATGATAGTATGTTCCAATTTTATAATTACATTTCCAACATTTGGGGGATAAATTTAGTTACATTTTAGCCAATATCGCTGGAGGTAAATGCCATCTATAAAATATCTTGTAAAGGTTTTCTTTGTAGGTAACTGCTTTTGTAAGTTTGTAGATCTTGTTCCATAATTTGTCCCATTGTTCCAATTGTTGTGGCCAAAATTTTTAGCCCAGCTAATCATGCTTCCTTTTACTACATCTTCCTCCATTTTATATCTTAGTAAAAATTTATATCATTTAGTTATTATTTTTCCACCTTGTCCTAACAGGATTCTATCTACCGTGTTTCCCCGAAAATAAGACAGGGTCAGGGGTCTTATTTTCTTTTGACCCCCGGAATATGGCCTTGGCCTTATTATCAGGGGGGCTTATTAATTTGGGGGTGCAGGAGGCAGCGAGCATGGGACTGGATGTCCCGCCGCCGCCACCTCCCCTCCCCATTCTTCGTGCTGACTGAGAGGCTGGCCTGCTCGTGGAGCAGGACTTTGCAAGGCTTGTTGTCTTGCACAGTCATGCTCCACGAGGCAGAAGCAGCAGCGGTGCGACGAGTCTCACAAAGACTTGTTTTTGGCAGGTGGGGTGCGGATGGGCTGCATCCTACCTGACACTTGTAGCCCCATCGCGTTCCTCGCCGTTCTGTCCAGGGAAGCACTTATATAAAAACTAAATAAGTTGCAAAAGAAAACCTCTTGCGAGTTCAAAAGTTTTCTTTTGCAACATGCTTTCCTGGATACAGTGGCGAGGAACGCGATGGGGCTACAAGTGTCAAGTAGGACGCTTGTCTCATAGCCCATCCCCTGTCCCACCTGCCACCCCCAAACTGCACCCCACCGCGAGATGCTAGTCCTGCCTGACACTTGCAGCCTCATCGCATTCCCACCTTTGTGTCCAGGGAAGCCCGTTGCGAAAGAAAACGTCTCGCAAGTTCAATCAAACATCTCAAACTTCAAGAGAAGGTGACCTCCAGGTTTGTGGACTTAAACTTCCAGCATTCTCATAGGTGGCTATACCAGCTTTGCAATTCTGCAATTTAAAATCACATAAATGGAAATGGCATTGAGAAATGCTGGGATAATGTATAACATTGAAAAGCAGATGTATATTTTGCAGTTAGGAGTTTTTGCATGCTGATTTGGCTTATCATTTGAATCTGACTATTTGTCAGCATGCTAGCTATAAATTCTGGGGAATTCAGAAAATCCAGACATCTTAATATTACCAAGGTTGAGAAATATTATATGTTCACATCTGTTGACTAAGGGATCATAATACTTCTCACTTCTCTATTCTTATGTTCCTATGTCTCAATCATCTTGCTAATAATAAATGAATCCCAAAAATTCAACTGTACATTTTTGTCCCAACCCTGTATTTGACTCTTTCTCACTTGAAGAAAGCCTGAATCCCAAGTGTGATAAAAAGAGTAGAATATATGGGGCATGCTGTTAGAGAAAGCACCTGGGAATGAGAGTTAAGATTTTCTCACCTTCAATAACTCTTAAAGGTTTGTGCCTTGACAGCAGGACACCATCAACATTGCTTCATATAAATTCCCGTATTTGAAAGGAACAGGAAGAAAAGAGGGAGAGAAACTAAACTAAGAGTTTTGGAAATCATACATCACATTTACATTTGTGCCCTTACTGGGAACTGATTCTGAGTTGTGAGCATTGGGGTGTGTGTGTGCACAGTGCACAGAGTAAAAAATGTACACAGTCTGGTAGAATGTTAAGCAACAAATTCTTTCTCATAGTAGATCTACAGATCTAGAAACTGAATTGGTTTTTATTGTCCAGAAAACATTTCCTTTCTTCCTTCCTGCCTGACCCATGCAAATTGAAATGTTAAGATTAAAGCCTGAAATGACTATTAATGAAGCTGCTACTGTTACGGGAAGAAAAAGGAATACATTTAAAGAAGTGAAATGGTGGTGTGAAAGAGAGGTGGTTTTCCCCCCCCCCCCCATTTTGTTTTGGTCACTGACAGAATCTGATAACTTCCTAGCTGTTCCTAATAAATCCCACATGGATAGATTGCATTGTTCTATCATTGCACTGTCCACTTGTTGAAAGGCCTGCTTTCCTATATTACTCTTTAATGAGCTCTGTAACCATAGCAACACCCACTGGCAAACAGTGATATTACAGTACCCCTGTTGTCTCGCATATAACTTTTTTCTCTCCTCTTGGCATACTGACCTAGAATGCTGCCCTACATCTTAGCGGAGTGTTTCTTTTTAATAATCTTCATTTGGAAAAATTCAGTTGTTGTACTTGAGTGTTTGCTAGGTTGGGATATAAGAAGTGGCTTTTGAGTATTTTTAAAGCAATCACTACTGGTTAACTTAAATAAGAGCACTGTTTTCATGGGATTACGGTAACTCTTTGCAGCCAGATATGTACAGATATGATTGCTTTTCCATTGTATTGATATGATCATAGCCGATCCTTATCTAAACAGTATAAACATACATGGTTTGTGTTTTTTGTCATTTTTCACTAACTCAGTGTTACCTAAATAGGTTGCCATCAAACTTTAGAGAGTAACTTACATACATTTATTGCTTCAGATCCTGGCCTAGAAACCAGGAGCAGGAGACTGTAAATTCTAGTTCTACCTTAGCTATGAAAGCCAGCTGGGTGACTTTGGGCCAATCACTCTCTCTCAGCCCAACTCACCTCTCAGAGTTGTTGTGGGGTAAATAGGAGGTGGAAAGAGTGTTAGGTATGCTCATCATATTGAATTACTTATAATTACTTATAAGTAATAAAGGCAGGATTAACAACTAAATAAAGTTACTGTAAGAAAAATCTGTGTTGTTTGTGAAATGGAAGACTATAGTGAATATTTATTAGTGAGCTATAAGCCAAGTGCCATAATTTTATTTATATTTTATATATAAATATATATATAAATATATGTATGTATGTATATGTGTGTATATATGTATGTGTACGTGTGTGTGTGTGTGTGTATACACACACACACACACACACACACACACACACACACTGAGTGCTGCATCCAGGCTTCTCTGAAGTCCGCAGCTGACGTCGCAGGTGTTGAATGCTGATTGGCCACCGCATTCCTGGTGCGAGTATATAAAGTGCTGTCAGAAGTGCTGACTTTTGCCGCTCTCTGTTAGCCAGAGCGATCCGCGCTAAGCTGACAGGCTAGCTCTTTCACTGTTAGCAATTTGAGCTGAATAAACCTGTTAGCCTTTACAATTGTGTCTGCCTCATTCCAAGTCCTCTCAGTTCATTTCACACTGTATATCTGAAGAAGCCCTCCAACAAAAAATTCTAAATGTAGGTTGTTTATGATAATGACTATGTTGATGTGAGTACTGTGCCTTTAGTGGGCCAACAAGAACTGATTTGTGTGATTGAGAATGAAGTGGATGACTTGCGACAGCAACTGACAAATTTCATATGATGCTTGCAGTCGATTAGCAGATCACTAAGGAAAACTGCTTTCTAACTTTGTGCAAGATGGTTCCTTCCATTCTGATGGTAGAGATGAAGGCTGAGGGTTGATGTTGTAGTGTGGTGAGAACAAAGGTGATGAATTTCTTCACAGCATTATGGCAATCAACAAAACCTAGGTTCATGATTATGATCCAAAACAAAACATCAGTCCATGAAATATTACAAAACTTAACTTATGAAAAAAAAATCATATAAAGATTTTTGAATTTTCAGCAGGAAAATTCATGAATACATCTATTTGAGATATAGATAGTTTTATTCACATTCATTTTCTTGAGCCTGGGACCACTGTCAACTCAACACTACTAGCAATATTCAAAATTTTGAAACAACAATTAACCTGAGTTTGGAAGTTTAGAAATTTTGCAGTAACATGACAGCCTTAGGCCCCACTTCACAAGTCCCAAAGACACAATTGTAAAGTAGGATCTTGCAATCTGAGACCATACAGTCAAGACCTGGTGCCATATGACTTCTCATGTTTTCTTGTAATTGAAAGAATCTCTTCATTAGTATTACCGTGTTTCCCCGAAAATACGACCTGTCCCGATAATAAGACCAACTCTGCTTTTTGGGGTGGGCATAAATATACGCCCTCCCCCGAAAATAAGCCCTCCTGAAGGGGTGGGCGGGGCCAGCATAGTGGGCAGCCCTTC